>CAJNIZ010009902.1:10817-48017 GCA_905231905.1 Symbiodinium pilosum
ACCCTAAACCCTAAACCTATCCAAGGTATGACCAGTTGATCAACTTTACCCGGCTAGGGCCCGGCTTTTTGCAGCTTCGAGTTCCAGGATGCGTAGGGTCCAGGATAAGGGTTTAGGGATTGGGGTTTAGGGTTGAGGGCTTAGGGTTTAGGATCTAAGGTTAAGGGTTTGGGGTTTCAGAATCTAATGACATAACCCACCAAAGCAGCGGGAAAAGAAAAGGCTCTCAAAAGCGGCTCAGACCTCCGAGAAACAACAATTCAGGCAAGCTTCGTAGATTGGATAATTGGCAAATGCCCCAGCCGACCCCTTTGCAAGCTCCATCTGAATGTCTTGCGGCAACTGATCCTGGAAATCTCTGACCTCCTCCAAGTAAATCAACACCAGGTTCATCGCCTCACTTGCCCCATAACCCCTATATATCCTCCTCATGTAATCCCTAGATATCCCTACATATATATCATATAACCCTGAATATCACCCCAATTCCAGCTTATTTCAGAAAAACGGGCTGCCTGTTCTAGCCACCAAAAAATTAAAACGGCACCCAATGGACGCCTAAGCCACATAGCCGCCCGTGATGCCCCAGTAGGTGTTTGGAAGTACATGCAACGTCTCCTGAGCACTGATTCCATTTGATTGGAGCCCACAAGTTTCCCTGTGACATAGGAGCCCTAAGAAATATGCTATCTTACTCCCGTCTTGGGGTCCCTCGAATCCCAGATTACCCTAAACCCTAAACCTTGAATTGTAGTTTCCATTTTCTTTTCCAGTATCCCTATTCTATATAATCCTATATGATACCCTATAAAACCCCTATATATATATACACACACTATAATACTGTAGTAGTTTCCATTTTCTTTCCCATTATCCCTACATAACCCCTATAGACCCCTAATTTTGGGAGCTACCCTAAACCCTAAATAGTAGCTTCCATTTTCTTTTCCACTATCCCTGTACAACCCCAATATAATCCCTATATAACCCTCATCTACCCCTATAGAATCCCTATATACCCCCTTTATAACCCCTAAGAATCCCTAAACCCTAAACCCTAAAACCCTAATCCCTAAACCCTAAACCCTTTATAACCCCTAAGAATCCCTAAACCCTAAACCCTATAAGACCCCAAAGAATACCGGCTCTCCTTGATCACGGCAGGCTTGCCTGCCGCCTTCAGCTCCGCGAGTTGCCGGACGAGGCCCAACAGCTGGTTCTTCTCAAAGACCTGGGTTGCTGTTAAGGAACTTAAATTAAGGTACCACAATGGATATATATATATATAGAGTAGTTAATATGGTATATACATATATATATATAGAGTAATCAACATGGTGTGTATATATAGAAAATAGTAGATAACATGGTTTCCCCTATATATTAATGTAAGTTGCGTCCCTTAACAGCAACCCAGAGACTTGGTTGTGGTCGTAGTAGCAGTCCTGATCCTCGGCTTCTTGTAAGATCTTTGTCAAGATGCTCACATGTCATACGTATTTCCTCATTGTGTCTAAGTACCCATCAACTCGCAAACTTGTTTGCGAACAACTACCCAGCATCGTTAAAGCCGTAGCCGAAGACACTGGACACCGACTCGACAACTCCCGCGGCTTCAGGGTCGAAGCTTCCGGGCGTGGCACTCTCAAAGTCATAGCTGCTACTCAAGGGCCGGTAGCTGTTAGCAACCCATATCACGTTCTTGGCCCTACGCTGTAGCAGTGGAAGCAAACCTGAGTTCTCAAGATTGCCTCCATCCCCAAATTGAAAATCACGTGCCGGGCAAGTCTGCTGAGTTTTGCCGGAAATGACTGGCCAGTACTGCTTCTGAATGCTGAAGATCGCGGCCGCAAGCCTGCAGGTTTGGGTTCCTGTGTAGGGTCTAAGGTTTAAGGTTAAGGGCTAAGAGTTTCAGGCTTGAAGCTTCGGGTTTAGGTGTTGTTTCACGGGTCTTTAGGGTTGATTAGGGGCTCAGGTTTGAAGACGTGGGGTCGTGGGGTTTAGCGATTTAGGGCTTAGAACCCAAGGGTTGGGGGTTTAGGGGGTCCCCTGCTCTCGGAGACAATTGCAGTTGTGGTGCGAACACGCACAGTGCAAAGCCAGTCTTGTTACCAATTGTGGCACCATCATTGCTGTTATCGTCATTCTGCTACTCACGAAAATCTTTACTGGCAACCGGAACGATGATTGTTCCTATTCCTCTTACCCTAAACCCTACACACTTAAACTCAACTGCACACCCTGCGCTGCAGGCCCTACACACTGAAACTCTCAGCCCCAAGCCCTGCAAGCAATTAATGCCCTAAGCCGTAAACTCTAAGTGGGGCCTGGTACTGGCCAGAAGAGGTGCCGGATTGTAGCTGCTGATGCCCACTGCTTCGGCTAGCGAGAAGCCCTGCGCGGGGGCACCCACGGCCTCATTCTTCGAGTGTTGGGTGCTTTTTCTGAACGAATCCTTCCCTTCCCCTTTTGACAAAACCCATGAGAAGCCTGAGGTTGAAGGTTGGGGGCTTAAAGTTGAGGACGAAAGGCGCATCCGCACAGCTACTGGGGGTAGATTAAGGGTATATTGGGGGGCAACCCGAAGTATATGAAGGATATGGGATATGTTGGGGCATATTGGGATTGGGGATTGAAGTTTGGGGTGTAGGATGTATAATCCGCGGTTGCTAATGTTTGAAGTCGGCCAAAGGCAGAACTACTGAAACTTAAGCCCTAAGGCCCTAGACCCTGAACGAGCTTCTCTGTAGAGATGGGCGGGGGCCGTACTTACGTCTTATACTTGACTTGAGATTCCCAGGTCGAAAAGCTCTCAGGCGCTGAGTTTCTTGCAACGGGGAGGCGTTTTCTGGGTTGCTTTTGAAGACTTTAACCGAACTTCCCATAATGGGGATTTCAAATGCTTAATCTGGATCTCCCATCATGGTGACTTAATTTGAGCTCTGGAACAGCAACCCCATTGTTCGAGATACAGATGGTGAAGGATTCAAGGTTTGGGAGCCAGGATGAAGGGCCACATAGGGACCAAGATACCCACCTATGCCCCTTAGGGTTTAGGGATTAGGGAGTAGGGTTAAGGGATTAGGGTTTAGGGACTAGGGTTTAGGGATTACGCTTTAGGGGACTTGTACCCCATTATCCAGTATACCTATACCCATCAGGCCCCGAACTTTTAGAGAGGTATTTACCCTGAATCCTGAACCCTGAAGCCTAAACCCTGAACCTTAAAACAAACGGCAAAAATTGCTGAGAGTCCGAGCAGCAAGCGTTTCGACCTTTCCAGCTTCCTCGGACTCTGGGCCCGTCCCACCAAAGGCGAAACTTTCGATCATCCCACCGCCCACAACCTGGGAGCTTTGCAAAACTGAGGGTTCAGCGCTTAGGGTTCAGGATCCAGGGTTTAGCGCTTGGGACTTTGGTTTTTGGATTCAAGGTTTTTTCAGTTTGGAGCTCTACGGGCGCTGGGATTGTAAGGGCCTTGGGGCTCCTTTTGAAGGATGTTACAGAACAAAATATACCCAAAAATACCAAAAAGCGGGCATACGGTTCAAGGTATACAACAAGCCCAGATGCCAAGCACAAAAACAACACCCTTCCTTGCCATTCGGGCTCAGTGAAACTGATACTAGAGGAGCACTACACCCTGAACCCAAACGCCACCTAAACCCGGTGGTAGTAGTAGTACTACTACTACTACTGCTGCTGCTGCTACTACTACTACTACTACTGCTACTACTACTACTTGGGATCCTAGCAGCAAGCTTCATGTTAGGCCTCCAGAATGGATCGACGCAGCAGATGGGGGCGGCGTGGTAGGTGACTTCCGGCATGAACACTTCCTTGCAACCACCAGGGTAGAAAGGACTGCCCGTGTAGTCCGGGCACATCTGAAAGGAGACTATGCTGTCTCCGTTGGTGTTGTAGCGCTTGGGGGCTAGCAATGCTCCATTCATCACGAACAACTTCGGACGATCTGCACGAGGAGTCACAATTTTCTTGTCCTTAAGACTTGGGTTCTCTGCCTTTATGCGTTGGACCGCAGCTTCAGACGCCGCCATGTAGCTGTCCAACTCCTCCAAACCGAAGGGTTTCAACACGAGCTCGGCAACTAAACGGTTCCAAAGCTCAGAGTTGCGATGTTGCCAAAAAAGCTGCTTGGCCAGCTCCGTAGAGTTACCCTGCGTGACGCCCCGTGCCATGGGCGCAGCTGGTTCACTGAGTTTGGACATCGTAAGTTCAGATGGTGTGGTCTTCGGCCCCAACATTGTCGTGGTGTCGATGGCAACTCCTTGGTAGTCCTTGCCAAACATGTAGACAGCCGAAGCCCATGTACCTCCCGACACCGAGCTGATGGCATCCAGCTTTGCCAAAGCACCCATGTGGTGCAAAGCCCTGTACACGCCCATTGTGTGGGTCAATGCACGAGCTCCACCGCCACTGGCGCACAAGCAAATCTCCGTTGAATGCCCACCTACAGGGAAATGATCACAACATACACACATAAACCGCATCAGCCCCAGCCTTTATCTCACAACCTCATCTGTAAGTAACGGGAGCAACTTGTGAATTCAACTTGCGCCTGGAAACACGGGTGTTTGGTCATTGATGGCAACAACCTTTGCAAACACCTGCGCAGAAGTTCCCTGTCCCATGAGGCAAGGGATAAACCGCTACGGTGACCGCTCCAGAGCCCAAGAATCTGGCTTGCGCGTAAAGAAACCACCTCAATTTACCACAACATGGGACATATAGTAGACAATGAGATTTCCTTATCACAGTAACTTTATGTGAGTTCGTTAATAGTAACCCAGGAATTGTGCCACCTCAACTTACCCAGCTGGTGAGCTAAAGGTCGCTCACACCAAGCTGGCGCACCATGTCTAAAAAGCGAAGAAACAACTACGTGCACGTAGGACCCCTACCAAGGGTTAACCTCTACGTACCTATAGTTGTAATATACGGGGATCACAAAGGCTTTAGGGTCAAAGGTCCAAGCTAAGTCCCAAGGCGAAACTCGAAGGCAACAGTCCACCTTGTTCAGCTTGCTTTTTCCACAACTTCACAAGTTTAGGGCTTAGAGCTTAGGGATACCCATGGCGGACACGTTTACTGTAGGGGGGAATGAGCCAATGTATACATTAACTAAATCACAGCCCTGAGACCTCAGTTCTTGGCAGAACGAGGGCCCACCTTTAGTCCCCCTTAAGTAGATAGAATATTGAGTAATGTGGGGATAATGGCAAAGAAAATGGAAACTACTATTTCGGGGTTAGGGTTTAGGCTCCCTTAAGTACATAGAATATGGTTTTGGGTACATTATAATAAGATCCCCATATACCTCATATTCCATCGACTTAAGGGGGACTATAACCCTAAACCCCAAACCTCACCAGTCCTACACCTGCATCTACAATTCCCCTCCCCAACAGGTCCCTTAACCCTAAACCCTGAATGATAAAGGTGAATAGCTGCTGTGCGCCTGCCTTGCCAAAAAAAGCCAGGCCCCTATACGCTCTGAATCAACTCGCCTATACAAACGCTCTGAATAACCCCAAAACCCCCTTTATTGGACACAGGCAAAAGGGGTCAAAGCAATATGAAGGAATTCTGCCAAAGGCATATCAGAAGCGTCTCTAGAGCAAAGTCTGAGAGAAACCTCAATAACACACAAAGACTGCAACATTCACAATCGCGAGCAGGATATTTGAGCAACCCGTGCTCTTGTTGAACACACCTGCGGCTCAAACAACTCTACTTAACAACTGAACGCAGAGAGCCCTATCGTCCTATGAGAGATCCCAGCATCATTGAGGGTGTTCAACTTACATAAGCTCGTGTTCACCAGCACCCAAAAAGCAATATCATTCCTTTTTGGGTCATGGTTGGATCGGCAAACCAGGCTCCCAAAGCATACTCAGAGGATTTTGGTATCCCCAACCCCCAAAGATTAGTTTTTAACCAAAGTCCCCACACTAAAGCAAGGATTCTACAGCATCTATTGAGGGACGCCGAGCCCTGGTGCTGTGGACTTAGAGCTTAGGGTTCCCAAATCCCCATCAGAGCTCGAACGCCTAAACCCTACACCCCCAAAACCCCCCATGTCACCTACCTAAACCGGGCTATCGTCGCGGATGATTTCCAACTGCTTTTATACAATAGGCCAATAGGACATATGTGTTTGAATGTCCTATGTTTGCTCGTCTCCCCAGAATTTCAATCTGGAATCCATAAAAGCTAAATCCTAAACCCTAATCCCTAAACCCTGAATCCATAGCCCTCTCTCAGGAGCCAAGAAAGGCCTCCGTCTCTTGTCGCACCCCAGCTGCTGGCACAGCAGCCCGTGGCCTCGAACTCCGCAGTTTAAGGCTTACATAAGGACCCTGTGCTTCAGGGTTTAGGGTTGAGGGTTTGGGGGTTTAGGGTTTAGGGTTCAATATTTTCCAACTGGCTCCAGAGGCCAACCAAGCTTAAATCCTAGATATGGACTCTTGAACCCTAAGCTCCCAAAACTGTGAAAAGCTTAAAGCCCTAAGCCTAAAGCCCTATACTTCGTGGTTGTTAATAGGGAATGAGGGAATATAATCCTTATGTAATCCCCCACTCCCTATATAATACATTCCCTTCTTCCCTACTAAACCCCAGTAACTAGCCCTATCTTACCCCTAGAACCCTCTTTCCATTTCATGTTCAACTTTACTTTTCCCTTAGTTCTCCATTGTAGCAGGTATACTCCCTTATCCCCTATGAACCCTAAACCCTAAGCCCTAAACTCAATGATAAATTCCCTTATTCCCTAATAATCCCCAGCAAGTATAAGCTAAAACTTAAACCCTAAACCCTAAAGTCTATAACAGCTTCCCTTATTCCCTTCTAACCCCAGAAAGTATAAGCGAAACTTAAACCCTAAACCCCAGAACCAGAAACCCGATAACTTCTCCCTGTATTCCCTCTAAATCAAGAAAAACAAGGGAAAATATTCAAATATCCCACATGCCAACTCAGCAAGAATTCAGGCTTTGAGTCGCGGATGTCTGACTTAATCTCAGGGTGTGAGGCCACAGTTTCTCTAGCAAGAAAGTTGCAAGCCCACGCAAAAATGGCAATATTACGTGTACAAGGCATGATGGCGCCTCGGGTAGCCTCAGAATCCAAACGGGCTAAAGCCTAATCACCAAAACCCTGTCCAGACAAGGATGCTGGATTTCCTAGTCCCGCATGCGCTGAGGGTTTCCAAAGACACCGCAAACCTTTTAATCTAAGACCTCCATTAAGCAGAGGGAGCTTGCCCCGTGAATGGAAAGTCAAAACAGACAAGCAAAGGGAACATTATTGGAAACTGGAATCATTCTCGCGGTTTATTGCGTTGGGTACAGCGTTGTAGGGTATGCGGTTTTGGGTGCAGGGTTGTAGGGTTTGGGTTTGAGGGTATTGCGGTATGAGGCTTAGGTTTGGGACTGAGAGTCTAGGCCGAAACTACTTGATATCCGGAGGTTTTGCCAAATTATGGGTTCAGCTTTTTGCGTGACCCTGCAGTAAAGTTCGGGGGACTGAAATGCACGTATTTTTTGAAATCGGGGTCAGGTCCTCATCCCTGCATGTCCCTCGGATAGCTAGAGGTATTCCTCTCTGTATCTGGAAAAATGTTCATTCCGTTTTTGGCGGGTGTATGTAGGCCTCATTAGAAGTTGCCAGTGGGCTTGCACAAGTTGTGCAGGGTGCCTTTGTGAGGATATTCCGACTGTACCTTGCCGTAAATCCTAAACTGGCCTGAACCCTGAAACCCAAAGTCCAAGCCGTCAACCCCAAACCCTAAACCCTAAGACTCTCCGCCCTAAACTCTGAACCCTGATACTCTAAGCCCTGAGCCCTAAACCCTAAGTGAGCCCTAGGGTTGAGAATCTATGGAGTCCAGTGCTCAATTCAGGAGCTTCGGATTTAGGGTTCAAGTGTACAGTAGGCCCTAACCCCTAATCCCTAAAGCTTATAAGCCCTAATCAGATCCCTAAAACCTTGAACCCTAAACCCCAATCCCTTTACCCTAAACCCTGAACCCTTCAAACCTCTACCAAGCCCTCAGGATCACTGCAGCGGCTCAGCTGCACACGGGGCAGCGGACAGTTCGCGGACGGCAAGGCCTCGCTCTTTCTAGGATTTAAGGTTTGTCCTTCTTCCCTACTAACCCGCAGTTAAGGGATGAGGCTTGCGCTACCTAGGGTTTAGGGTTTAAGGGTTGGTATTGTGGGTTTATGGTTTAGGGCTCAGGATTCAGGATTTAGGGTTTGGGGTTTAGGGCTGAGGCTTTAGGTTTCAGGGCTTAGGGTGTAGGATTTAACGTTCAGAATGTAAGGTTTCGGATGAAGGCTAAACAGGGGTTAGGGTCAAGAAGGATTGGAAAATCGAATGGAAAAGTTGCTGGTTGTTGGTGTGGGATGGGAAGGATCGGAAAAGAACATGGAAACCACTATTTGGGATTTAGCGCCTACAGGGTGGAAAAGAAAATGGAAACTTAGATACTATCAAAGGTTGTGGGTACTTGCCGCGTACTGCCTATACCCCATAACAGTCTACAACCGGGGTTAGTGAAGGGCTCTACATGTCCAGACTGCAAGTATTATCCATCTGTTGCTGAATGAGGCCGTAACCCCTAAATAGTAGCGTCCATGTTCTCTTCCATTATCCCTATATAACCCCAATATAACCCTAATCTTACCCGAATGGATACCCGTTGTCTAAACTAATAAGTACACAGGAGACGAGAGGATATTACCGCTAGTGTTCTGTTTTCCCTTGCCAAGGATGGAACAGGATAGCTTGTATCCCCCAAATTGGGTAGCAACTATAGTTCGCGAGCAGAACTACTACTCATGAACCTTCAGGCAAACCCGTAGCCCCAAAACCCTAAACCATAATCCCTAAACCCAGTAGGTTTGGGAAGCGCATCCTGAGAGTACTCCTACTTGATGTACTGAAAGAGGTTTTCTCTAAATATGGGCCTCGAGTAGGGGCCCTTAATCCTGTGGTGCTCATGTACCTAATGAAAATTTGTGTTCGCCGACGCTTCTCTGCTAACTTTTCCATCCACAGCCCTCTTCAATCGGATTTTCTGTGAGCAAAACATGCTGTGTTTGGAAGGGTCCTCAGCCGCATCACTACCGGCATCCCACGATGGAACAGAGGCAAGCTTCACATAGGGTCTGGTGGTTACGATTAGAGGTGCTGTGCTGTCTGAACCAACCTACAAGCTGATTAGGCCTTTGCCACGCTTTAGTTACCCTTTCTAGTGACCCGAAATAAGGCTTCAGGGTTAGGTGACCCCAAAAAACAGGACCCTGAATTGGTGACACTACTTCAGGTAGGTTTTCACGCCACAATCCATCTGCGCAGGGGCCACCCACAAATGCCGCCAAATTCCCAAAAGAACAAGGCTTCACACCCTGAATCCAAAATCATCACCCAGCCCCGCACTGTGGGCACCTTCTCCACGAATCCCTACAATCCCTAGTTGACCATGCTTGGAAGCTCATGGTAGCGAGGAGAAGCCCATGCACGTATAAAATCATTCACGTTAACCTGCTTACGCCCCCACCTGTGCGTACCCCCAAGCTTCCAAATAGCAGTCCTTTTGAGTTTGCAGGCAGATCCTTGGCGTTCAGAACCCCGGTCCTTAAAGCCTCGAATACTCAAACCCTCACTGCAGAAGCCCCATACCTCTAAATCACCCAACCCTCTGGCGTCACCTTAAATTACTAAAGCCTAAGCCTTAAACTCTAAACTCTAAACCTTGAAACCTCAACGTTAAACCTAAACCCTAAGCCCTGAGACCTTCCGGCACAGGAGGCCCAGTCTCCCTCTGCAAGGCCTCTGGGCTTGCTGCTTGTCAGTATATAGGGTTGATATATATATATATATGTAGTTTAGGGTTTAGGGTATAGGGCTTATGGTCTACGGATGTATTCAGATAATGGAAAAGAAAATGGAAGCTATAGGGGTTAAGTAGGGTCACACAATGCTGTCTAGGGGTAATGGAAAATGGATACTACCATTTAGGGTTTAGGGAACGCGTAGGGTATATAGGGCTATCTAGGGATAATGGAAAAGAAAATGGAAACTACCATTTTAGGTGGAGGGGTTATGTTATGTAGGGGTATCTAGGGCTATCTAAGGGATAATGGAGAAGAAACTGGAAGCTACCATTTGGGTTTTGGTTTTAAGTTTAGAGGTATTCCGGCAATGATCGGGAATGAAATGGAAAAGTAAGTGAAAAATGCAATGGAAATCTTGGGTCCCTTAAAGATGTTATAGCATATATATATATAGATATAGCTCTGAGAACTTCATGGAAAATCAAACGGACATGCAAATGGGAAATAAAACAGCAACTGGGGGTGCATAGGGCGGTAAAGTGCTGCGGGTTTAGTTGCTGCTTGTTGGCAACCCTAAACTCTAAACCCTAAACCCAAATTGTGGGTAGGGAATGGGAAGTCCTGGCTCAGAAATAGAAACTACTTTAGGCTTTAGGATTTAATGGTTTAGGGTTTAGGATGTAGAGTTTAAGGTTTGGGGCTTAGGGTTTAGGGTTGAAGGTTGAGGTTTCCAGGGTTGAGGTTACTGTCCAGCTTTTGAACATTCTGGGCGCTGTATCATGACCAGTGCCCAAAAAGGCTGGGTACTGCTTGGATCCATGAACCCTCCTCAAAACTAGACCCTAATCCCTCAACCCTATCTGAAACTTCAATTGCCGACAATTCGGTTGGGCTATACATGCTAACTAGGGGTATTTACCAGTAAACCAGTGGTACTTGGGGGTACAGCTTGCCCTAAACTCCGAACCCTAAGCCCATTTCAGTCAGGGCGCTTCAGGCCGAAAGAATCTGGTGGATGAAAGAGCCCAAGAAGATTCACACCCCCAGTTCTTGAGCTCCCTAGGCCACAGGAAGTCTATCCTTTCGTGCAGAAAATATTCATGATAGCAGCCGCAGACCTGTAAATCTCGTCCCTGGACGCTGACCCACCCCAGCATTATCGTGTGGGTGAGCCACTATCCAAGGTGTGTATAAGGTACCTAAACCCTAAACCCCTAAGCCTCTGAAGCCTAAACCTAAATTGTCGTCGACAAACCCTCAACCCCACCCGTGGGCGCTCTCTGAATTCTGAAATTGAGTTGCTGCAAAGGAACTTAGACTAAGTCAACATTCAAAGGGCTTAGGGTCTAGGGCTTAGGAGGAAACCTAATATCAATTACATGTCCATATGACCGTAACTTGATGTAGGTTCCTTGCCAGCAACCCAGTAAAGGCAAACCAGTCATCGAATTCAGTCAGGCAATCTTACAGTGGTGCCTGGCAGATGGTCCAAACCTAAAAACATTCAACCCCAAACCATGCAGCTTGCCCCTCAAAGTAACTCGACATATGAAAACCTGAGCTACCCCCGAACTAGGTATGTACATTATGAAACATGAGCATCATCCATAATGGTAATAGATAGAGACTGGAGGCTACTGCCTTGCTGTAAGTTGGGTTCTTCCCTACCTAGCCGTAGTCTCAACACAAGTAAACTAAAGAGTCTATTCCCGAGATCCTAAACTCCTACTATCCCAACTTGTGGGCTCTTAACCCTTAACCCCTGAACTAATGGGAACAGCCTCCAGCTGCTCTTCAAGAAGCCGCATCCTTGTGTGAAAGCTTGAGCTCAGGGGTAAGGAAGCACAGAGTATATACCCTATAATCCCTATATAACCCGTTATAATATAGTTTCCATTTTAGTTTCCATTATCCCAATATGACCCCAATATAACGCTAAAGGATTCTACAGGGTTTAGGGTTTGGGGGGTTGGCATTGCAGGGCGTCAGGGCTTTAAAATGCACTCAGGACTCAAAGAGAACGGTGGTATTCCAACTGTTCGGGGTTTACGGTTGCTGGGATGTTATCATGTCGGGCTTCAGGCGTTAGGCTTGGGTTTGGGGTCTGGCCTTTTTGAAGCTCAAAGCACAGCAAATTCTTGTGGTTGTTGCTAGCGGCATGCAGCCACCAACAAACACTCAGAACCGGGCTTTCCGCCGTAAAACACGTATTCCTTCTCCAGTACTGAACCCAGTGCTTAGGCATACAAGACTGGGCACATTTCCGACCTACCCAGAGACCTGAAGCTTCATCTTGCAAGTCTTCCCCCCAATATGAAATCCCTGGACCCCTCCTAGTATTAAATACTCCCAATATACTATAATATAAAAAAATATACCACAATGCGGCAGATTTTATAGTGGGGGGGAGGGTGGGGGTGTTTAATATATAGTGGGGGGGGTGGGGATGTTTGATATTATGGAGAGGGGATCATAGAATTTGGACTCTGGCAGCACATAGTATGGGGCCGCTGCTTGCTCACCGCCGCCGCGGCACCTACCCAGGTAGGATTGTCCAGTTTCGCTCAGTGGCTTGAGAGTTGTTGCGATGAAGGGTGGCAGCTTAGAGTTTATAGTCCCCCTTAAGTGGATAGAGTATGGGTTACATGGGAATCTTATTATAATCTACCCAAAGCCATATTCTATCTAGTTAAGGGGGACTATAGGGCTTAGGGTTGAAAAGTTATGTCATAGTGCTTCGGTTTGGGGCTTCGGGCTTGGGGGGTGGGGCTTGCTGTAGCACTAGAAGTAACAATAACCTTCAGAAGCTACATATGAGCAATAGTAAGACCCAAGAAAATGCACACAGCTCCGTAAACCCAAGCTGAAAGCCTTGAAGCTAGGCATAACAAAACTGTCTTCAGATCTGCCCATACCCCCCCCAAAAAAAAAAAGGAAGAACTTCAGAGCCCCTGTTGGCAGAAACTACCACTTGAACCGAGTAAGATTGTATCCTGCTTTTAGGGTCATACCAAAGAATACAGCATCCCCGAAGAGAAAAAAAACGACCCAGGTGAGTACCCTGAGCTCTACACCCTGCTCCCTAAATCCTATACCCTGAAGCCTATGTCCTAAGCCCTCAATCTTGAACCCTAAACCATCAACCCAGGACAAACGCCTTCAGAGGCTGCAGGTATAGCTTGGCCCACCACACCTCGATGGCTTAAGCTGTAAGAGCTTGGCTAAACCCAAAGCTGTTGAAACTTACAGGGACTGTGGGGGCTCAGGGTATAGGATTTAGGGTTTAAGTTTTAGGGTTTAGGGTCCAGGGCTCAGGGTATAGGATTCAGGCTTTAAGGCTTATGGTCTAACGTTTCTGCAATTGTTTAATGGAGTTTCACATGAATGCTACGCCAGTTTTGGCTTCTGTTCTATACAACCCACCATTTGGGGCGAGGTCGCTATAATTTGCCCAGGAACCGAGGGAACGATCTTCTACATCAACCATCCTCAATTGTGGGAATCCATGGGTTCAGGCTTTGAGGGTTGAAGGGTTGAAGGCTTAGGATGTTGGGTATAGGGTTAGGGTTTAGGGTTGAGGATTCAGGTTTAGGGTTTAAAGCTTAGGGTTTAGGGTTTACGGTTCAGGGTTCAAGGTATAGGTTTAGGGTTTAAGGTTTAGGGAGCCTTCCCCGCAACACATTGTTATGAGAAGTTGCTGAATACGTATGAGGCGTTTATGCAAGCCCTTTACATTCTACCCTCGTCGCCCCGATTGTGTCTGATGACATAACCGTACATGAGCCCAGCTTCCTTTCCACTGTCATTTTCTTTGATTTTTGATTGTCGGTTATTATTTAGGCTTCTAAGCCCCCACTACATTATACCTTCCATGTTCTGTTCCACTTCCCTATATACCCCTATATAACCCTATAAAGCCCCAAAGTATGAACTTGATGAGAGCGTCTCTGCTTTCATCTGAGGAGTGTAGCCCAAAAAACCCTACGATTGAAGCCATAAACCACCACGTGTTCAAGTCAGCTGGAATGGGTTGAGATCTAAATTTGCAACTTCACATGTAGGGTTTAGGGTTTAGGGCTGTGGGGTCAGGGTTTAAGAGCGTCGAATGAGGCTGAATAGCCTGTGAAGCCAGTCGACAAATTCTGTGTGCTTAAGAAGACAAAAACTTATGGAGAACAACAAAACCTAACAACAAGTAAAAACACCTAAGACAAACCGAAGCAAACAAAGAAGAAAGAAGGACCTTAGAATGCCAAAGAGCAGATCGGGGCTTCCAAAGCTGATCCCGAAATTGTACCCCTGGTACAATTCTCCCTGATCCAAACGCTATAGTCCCCTTCAAGTAGATAGAATATGGGGTTATTACAATATACCCAAAGCCATATTCTATCTTTTTAAGGGGGACTATAACCTCAAACCCTTTCCGTTGGATGCTCAGGAACACGTTGTTAGAGTAAACCTCCAAGTCTGAAATGGCCGAGCTCACAGCGCAGCTTCGGGGTGTAGGCTGAGAGAGTGATTCTCTTGTTGCGAAAGGAGGCCCCAAGCTAGAATAATTGCCGTTTCTATTTCTTGCTAATCCTCATCTGAACTATACTACAATCTACCGCAGCCAGCTGTTACAGCTTCTCTCCGGGAACGAGACCTCCCATGCATCTCCATCCCGTCAGGATGTCCCTGCTGGAATCCGACGCTAGCCCAAGGAGTAACCCAAACTAGGTAAGCAGGCTGCCAACCCCCTAGTCTACTTAGAAGTTCATGGAACTTTGTAACCACGTATAGCTGGAACTTATGATACCCCTAAAAGGTGCTTTTGGCTACCCCAAGTACAACTAGGAGGGTTACAACCCGGCTATCAGAGTTTGCTAATGATCCCTGCAAACTGAACCGCAAACCCCAGAAATTGCAATTCTGGAGGCTCAGGGTCTTAGGGCAGCGAAAAACCCAAACAATCTAGGCTAGCCTGTCCAGCCTGGTTCTGCTACAGCACCGTTCCGCCTCAAGTGTAGCATCTGGATTAGGGATCTCAGGGTTTAGGGTAGGATCAGGGTTTAGGGTTTAGGGTAGGTTTAGGGTTTAAGATCTGCTTGGGATCTCGTGTGTGGATCCCATGTGTTGTAACGTTATTGCAGTGCAGGAGCACGAACGCAACAAAAGATGCACTCCCAAAGGACGCTTAACCGTGGGTTTGTTGATAATGCTTACTGGTTGCCCAATACATGCCCTATTATGATATCATAGATTCCATGTTCTTCTCCAGTGTTCCTATTTTACCCTAACTACATACCGGTACACAACTCTAAACCCTAAACTGTAAATTGTTGCTTCCATTTTGTTCTCCATTATCCCTATATTCGCTAGTGAGTATGGGGAGTGGTGGTGTCAGGGTTACAACCCTAAACCCTAAACCAGGAGGGCGATGGGTAGTGGTGATGTACCACGACCCATCGTAGGGTTTAGGGTTTGTGTGAGGTCTAGGGCTGTTATGCAGGATAACTACCTTGCTCTCTCTCGCTCTCTGTCATGCCTCGGACACCAGAACTCGAAGACCACATTGACCACTGCGCCGCTAGCTGAGAAACAAACCTTTCCAAACTCGTAACAGTTCCTAGCCGAGTCCAGATCCCTTTCCATGTTCTTGCCCATTCTCCATATATCAACATACACCCCTTAAATAAATCCCTAAACCCTGAATCCTGCACACTCAACCTCCCCGGAAAGCCCAACACCCCTTAATTAAGAAACATACCTTAAATGATACTGGGGTCCCCACTCTGATTTGAAGTATTTTCCGTTATTAAGGGGGAATAAACCTACACGAAAAACCCTACATGTCCCCCTAGGCCCTCCCTGAACGGTAATCCTTAACGATACTAGGTATATTCCTTGATAAAAAGGGATTAAACCTAAATGCCAAACCCTACATGTCTCCCTAGACTCTCCTTGAACCTGAATGCCCCCGTAGCATTCCTTAATTAATTGGTATCAGGCTCCTTGGGTTTGACCCTAAACCCTAAACCCGAGAATTGCGGCGTTGGCACGGAGGAGTTGCGGCGAGGCGTCGGGCAGAGCGACGTTCCTGAGGTTTAGGGTTAGGGTTTACGGGGTTTCGGGCTTAGAGGAATTGAAGGTGTAGGGGGTTTTGGGTTTAGGCTAAGGGGTGGAAAAAATGGAAACCACAATTTAGGCTCTGGGGTTCAAGGATACTACCCCGATGATGCAGAATATTAGCAGTGCTGGGTTAGGGTTGTAGGGTTCAGGGCCCAGAGTTTACGGTTTCGGGTTTGGGGTTTGGGGTGGGGAGTTTCAGTTTCTGGCTGGGATTTGATGGCCAAGGTTTTGTGCATACGTCCCACACAAACCCAAAAAAACGAGAAACACCTTGACAACAAATCCTGAACCCTCAAGCGTACACCACAAATTCCAAAATGAGCGTGGATTGTAACAAGATTTGAACCCTAAACCCTAGACGCAAGGGATGTCTCGTTGAGTGTTCTGGGCTGGAAAAGCCAGGAGAGCCGAAGGAGTACGAGGTTCTAGGATCCCTATAAGCTTTGAGGGTATACCCCTTCAACTCCCAAGCCTGGGCCTACTTGGAGGCCCATGCGACTAAGTAACTACTTATAACTGGGCTTATAACCCTATTTATTATCCCCCTAAATGGGCTTACAGGGGCTACCCCGGATATAAGTAGGGTTAAAAGCCCAGTTATAAGTAGCTACTAAGTCGCATGGGCCTCCAAGTAGGGCCAAGTATGATCCCTATCGACACGGCGTAACAACCTCGGTGCAGTGGAAGATCCCAGAAATCTCCACATAGCCCTGGCCCCTGAACCCTAAACCCAAAGCACTACAACCTAAACCTTCGAGACCCTAAACCCTGAATCCCAAACAACCCTAAATCTTAAACTCCCAAGCCCTCAGGCCCGCACGAATGAACCCCAAACCCTTCAATCCAGGACCCTAAACCCTAAACCGTAAATCCTAAACCCCCAAACCCCTAAACCCTGAACTTCCCTAAACCCCTAAGTCCGAAACTCATGGGTTGCACTGGTTCAGGGTTCCCTTGCTACATCACCTCAGTCATAAGGGTTTCCGCTTTATTCGTAATTAATTTTAGGGATGGGAAAGTAGGGCTAGTTGATCCGGAACCCTGGGGGTAGGCCAGCGAGAGGCGTAAGAGAAACTGTGATAAACCCCTAAGTCCTAAACACGAACCCTGAAGAAAACGCCTCAACAATCGACCCTTGATACCTAAACTCTTTCGTAACCCGATACTCTCCGGAACTCTTAAACCCTAAACCTAACCCAGTCACACTCTACCTCTGTATCATACGCGGACCCAGAAGATGGTCCAAGGCATGTTTCTGAATCAAGGAGTAGTGGGCTCACTGGGTAAGCCCAGCCCTAAACCCATTTAGGGTTTAAGGTAAACCCATTTAGGGTTTAGTATAAGCCCTAAACCCTACAACCTTTGAACCCTAAACCCTAAACTTCATTCAAGGAAAGCTGAAGTGAGTTCCGCGCCTCTTCAAGTTTTGCCTCGAAATCGAGAAGCATTCGTCGCTGCTCTGCCTCATGGTCTATGATTTTAGGGGGGTTAAGGGTTTAAGTTGGAGTTTAGGGTTCAAGGTTCTCAAGGTGTACCCCTTGCGACAGAAATAGATCCTAGATCATGTTGGGGATCCCAACGTCTGTGAAGAGACCTCTGCTGTGGCTGTTTTACCACAGGTCAAAAGAGGTCGAAGAGAAGCGCTCACATCTGCACCCCGCAGCAGCCACCGTTTCAACTGCAGTGTCTAGGGGTGTCTAGGGTTTCGGGCTTAGCTTCGTGTAGCCCCGTACACCTTGATCAAGGGAGTCTACCCTGCATGGCTCTAGGATCCCGATAAGCTTTGAGGGTATACCCCTTAAACTCCCAACCCTTTTTCGGGGTTCAGGGCCTAGGATTTAGAGTTTGGGGCTTAGGTGTATATTCCATTGAGGCTTGTGAAGGTGTACTGGGCTCAAGGATTGCCTCAGATGTGAGAAGCCTGCAGGCTAGGATCTAGACACTAAACCCCAAACCCTAAACAAATGGTTTCGGGTTTAGAGCTTTAGGGTGTAGGGTTTAGGGCTAAACCCTAAACCCTAGACAAATGGTTTAGGGCTTAGGTCTTCGGGTTTGAGATAAAAGAAGAAATAAATATATTTCAAGATGGCTAGATATAGAATATGGATAGGAACACGACTTGAAATAGATTTAGACGAACAAGCATATAGATCTAGATATAGATATGCAAATATCTGCATCTAGCTCTAGATATAGATACAGAAGAAAGCGATACTGTATCATGGATCCCACCACCGGTCTATGGGTAAAGTCCATTGGGTAATCAAAGTTGTTTTTACTGCGTTGCTTCGCTCCTGCAGTCCAGGCGCAAAGAGCTAGGCCTGAGCAACCCGAGTCCAAGTTTAAAGCTCAGGGTTTAGGGTTTAGGGTTCAGGATTTTGATTTAGGGTTTAGGGTTCGGGGTTTAGGGTTCAGGGTTCAGGGTTCAGGGTTCAGGGTGCAAGGTTAAGGGTTCAGGATTTAGCGTTTAGGGTTCAGGGTTTAGCATTTAGGGTTCAGGGTTCAGGGCGTAGATTGCCAGGTTTAGGGCCTTAAGTTCAGTCTTGCAGAATAAAGAAATGCATACACTTCCACGACCAATGACCAGATCTTAGCCGTTCGAGGGAAACTTCATGAGTCCCTATTTGCCAGGGTTACAGGGCAAAATGTGTGGATCATAGTGTAGGGCATATGTGAATAAGGTTTCCGTAGTTCAGGCTTGCCGTATGCTTAGGATTTAAGACCAAGGCTCGCTGCAAGGCCTGAACCCTGAAACGCTGCAACCATGAACCCAAATTCCGGAGTAGAGTTTAGGGTCTGGGCTTCAGGGATCGCCAAAAACCCTACGCACTAAACCTTAGATTTAAAACTTAAAACTCTACGGCCACAACCCAAACGAGCCTCAGACCCGAAACCTTTCACTCAAAATCCTGAAGCCCCAAACCCTCAAACCTTAACATTCCCCCCACCGTTCCCCTTGCCCGACCTCGCTCTCTCGCCGCTGCCGTTGCGACTGGCTCCTCACCTCAGTCTACTGCAAGATAGCTAGGGCTTAGCGAAGGAACTAAGTTTTAGGGTTTTAAGCTTAGAGTTTAGGGTGTTAGGGTTGAAGATTTTTAGGGTTTAAGGTTTTAGTGTCTAAGGTTTTTAGGGTTTGGGGATTTAGGGACACATACAAATGTAAGGACAAACAGGGGTATAAGAAGGATATATAACTATCTCGAGGGATATATGAAGATATACTGGAATGCATGGGGCTTGGGATTTCTTGTTTGAGGTTCACTTCGGATTTTTGGCTTAGGCGTGGGGTTTAGGGTTTAGGATTTCGGGAATAGGGTTCAAGGCCCGGATAGGGCTTAAGGTTCAGGATTGGCCTTACACGGGGGGCAAGGGATGCGGAACCACATGCAACCCCTCAACTAAAGAATACTAGGTCAGTATATGGAGCTATGGATGGTTTAGGGTTTTTGTAGGGTTTAGGGTGTAGGCTTCTACCCCCTGAATTGAGGAACAAACCTACAATCATACAAAGCATCCTCGTATCATACAAAACCCTGAACCCCAAACTCTGGATATTCTTTCATTAAAGCATAGATGGCTCTTCGGAAGAAGGTCATCATGACCCCTCTTTTTGAAGCCCTAGACCCTAAGTCCTGAACCCTAAACCCTGAACCCTAAACCTGAAACCCTCATCCCTAAACCCTGAGCCCTGAACCCCAAACCCTAAACCCGAAGCCCTGAACCCTGAACCCCAAACCCCAATCCCTATCTGGGGCTTCGTGGCTCATGACATTGGCTTCTATTAGTTGATAGCGGCTTTAGGGCCGACCCTCTCTAAATGGCAGCTTCGTTATCCCTGTATAGTCCTACATAACCCGACATAATGTGTCCACATTCTTTTCCATTCTCCCTCCATGACCCTATCAAACCCTCTACAACCCTATATAGAGTATCCATGTTCTTTTCCATTTTCTCTATATAAGCCTTAGAGTTCAGGGCATCAATGCTGCTCCTCCTGAAGTATCGCCGGACCCTGACACCGGCAGCCCCTAAGACGCATTTGGGGTTTAGTGTATCTACGTGCCGGACCTGGGCACGTGCAAGGTAGGGGCCTATAAAATCAGAAGAGGGTGTTGCGATATGCTCCCACCTAAACCCTCAGGACTACCTAAATGCGGAGATACCCTACAGGCCTTCAGCCCATGCTCATAAAGCTAGCTATAGGTCCTAGGTAGGCATGTCGCCAAACCCTGGTGTAAACCATGTGAGGCCAGAAGTTACAAGCTGAGGATAAGTTGCCTTAGGGTTCAGAGTTTAGGGTTTAGGGTGCTTTTCTACGGATTGCGACTTGGAGATAATGGAGACAGCTGGTACGATTACATGACTTGTAGGGGTTACAAGTACACTTACAAACTTTGAACCTCAAGTCCTTACGACCCTCCTAAATTGTAGTTCCGATTTCTTCCCCGTTATCCCCATGTAGCTGCCCAGAAGCCTATATACCCCTGTACAATCCCTCCAGGTAAGCAATCATTTTCAAGCACCTGCCACGCCAAGCACTGCCTGATGAGGTTTGGAGTAATAGAGCGCAGGCCTGCCCGGCGATCATATGCCGGATTGAAGGTTTAGGGTAGGGCTTCAGTCCCCCTAAATGGCCTTGTGGCCCATAAACCTCCAAGTACTTTATACAGGCCATCTAAATCGTCCAAGACCTGCTAGTGCAGTAGGCTCATCGGTGCCTTAGTAGCCTAAAGTCAAGAGCAGTACGTCTGCTTCACAAGTTAATGGGTACAGTTCAAAGTCATAGGTCCCTGTTGGGGGACTAGACGTTTTGGTGAAGCTTTAGGGTTTAGGGTTTGGAGGGTGCATATATACATGGAACCTAGTCGTGACAAAGACCATTTCATATCCGGAAATGTCTCCGTGCAGAGGCTGACCGAACTTGGCACAAATAGCAGGCGGGCAGCCATGAAGAACCCTGAGGACCCAGCGGAATCTAATCAAGGCAATTGCGCAAGGGCGGCGGAAGGTGAATAGCAAGATGGTTTAGGCTACCCCAGCCCCCATAAGTAGAATCCTATATGATAGTCATAGGGTCCATTTTAAGGGGTTGGCGTAACCAACATCCCCTTATGACCTAAGATCACCACCAAAAACCCTTAATTTCGAAAAGATTTTCCATTTGATCCTCCATTTGATTCTCCGCTGTAAAACCTTTAGGGGGACGACAACGTCCTTCTCGTCTTCCACCGGCTCGCACCCCAAAGCCCGACGGCACACAATTGCATTGAGCTCTTGAATGAATATTTTACATCTTTTCATAGCGCTGGAAATTCTAAAATATTTTTCGAACCAGAACCTGCTCAAGCCCGTGACACAGCAACTCCAATAGGAGTCGCGAAGGCTCCAATATATCTCAAAGAATAGAAGGCCTGGTTTGCTTTTAAGGAGACTCAAATTCAGTTAGCATAATGTGAGTACATAGTCATAATCAAAAAAAGACATTCCTTTGTATGGCAACTAAACTTGAGTTCTCCACATATGTCTATAGCTCCTGACTAGAACCTCCATTCAGTTTTGATTTTTCAGTTGCTTCTCCGCCCGAACATCCTCAAACACTACGTAGCAGTCTCTATTGCGCAAAAGAAGTTCAGCAATGGACCTATGACAAAAGAAGCGTCATTATTTTTGCATCTGTTGAGTTAGTTCTCTAGGCCAAAAAGGATCTACGTCTGTTTTTTTCTCTTAAAAACCCCACCGATGTAAAGTGCGCCTACCCAACTATTTTTTAGCTATCGCCGCCACAAGGCTCCAGCACCACACTGCATCCACAGGGTACGTTGCTCGGGCGGCCCATGTGACACAACATCTTCATGCCCTCACTCAAACTTGCGAGAGCTGCCGGGCCCTCAACTGTGAGGGAACGTGCACCGACAAACATCCCCAGCAATAACAGGGATAAACAAAAGGTTGTCCTACGGTGGATACTAGAAATCCTGCATGACCCTAAGTACCTTATACCTTGGGAAAAATGGGACTATAGTATATTAAGGCCATGCAGGATTGTTAGTATCAACAGCACTACCCCCTCGCTTTATTGGCCCGTAGGCTTCTCACTTACTTAGGTGTTATTGTAGACTACTGGGGAGAACCTTGGTGATGGTAGTATAGCAAAGTTTATAGGGGATCCATGATTGTCTAAGCTGGCCTTCCTTGACATCTTGGAGTACATGGAAGTCTCTCAAAATGATGGCTACATAATACTACTGTATATATAATCCTTCAGGGACACTCCCATAATCCGAGTTAGTGAGGAAGTATGTGAGCTATAGTCTAAACTCCTAGCATCCCCCTTAATAAGCCCTATAGTAGTCCCGTATATAATCCCCTATATAACCCCCTTAAAGGAGTTTAGAGTATAGCTCATGTGAGAATCGACCAGCACTTACGTTGCGGCCTGCCTCCAACGTCCCTCTCAACATTTCCTGGGATGCTCCGTAAGCTCGCGCCACTCCATCACAGAGCTTTAAGGGTTTAGGGTTTAGGGTTTAGTGGGAGAGAGATCAGGCAAATGCGACATATGACCCCAGTTATGGTCCCCCAATACCCGCATAGGGGCTACCGGAGTAACAATAACCAGAGAATCCCATGAGCCTCCAAACTGTATTGAGGGTTGCAGATGGTGGAAGACCCTACATAACCCCTACATTGATATCAAATCCTACATACCCTGCCCCAACTAACTTGGAACTCTCAAAAAGCACCCGTTAACAAAAACAAACATGTCTTTAGAGCCCTTTTGAGGCTTAGCTTGCTCTTCGGAACCTTCAGGTGATCCCTACAAACCTTGGCAGAGACATGAAAAGATATGACTGAAAATGGCTCGCTCTTTGAAACCCTGCACCCGATATAGTTGCCGAATCTGGCAGTTCATATTCCCCTCATGGAGGGGGGGGTTGTATTCATTGTTCAGGGGTGGGGGGGGGTGATTAGGCCGGAGCGGACTAACAACTTCCAATGCGCAATAATGGAGCGCAGCCTCAATGGTGAGCCCCTGAAAACTTGATCATCACCTTCCATCTTAGGCTTTAGTACTTTAGCAATGTGAGCATTACATTCAACAATGGCTCACATGTGTGGGGGGGGAATTGTGGGCCTTGAAGGCAAAGCGAAGGGAATTGTCTTGCGCACGCGTCGCCTCAGCACAACTGGCGTGGAAAGTCTGCAACGTGAGAGCTTCCATAGCTATGGGCCTGTGGCATCGTCTGTAGCCCCACTTTGCCGGTCCGATAGGCGTCGGAAAATCTAGCCGTGACAGACTGTCAAGGCTTTCACGGCACGCATGTCTTGCGCTCGCTGCAGATTAGCCAGAAGTGTCATTGAGCACGCAAAGCGAGTGTCAGTATCTCCAACAGCACCAAGATTCGACTGAGATGCTGCTGGTAGAGACTCTCCAAACCCCAAGACTAGATTCGCCTCATACCTTGCAAAATCCTGAAGAACTAGCACTTTCATGGATGCAAGGTCAGAGAGAGCTCAAAATGTCAACAGCATTGCTACAAGATCGCCGCAACATGCACAAACGGCCATCCGCCGATTGTTCATGGCAGCTGGCCTTGAATTTCGAAGAACCTTGCGGTTGTCAGAAAGCAATGCTGACCCCTCACCTTGTTAGGGTCTAGGGCTTCAGGTTCTGGGGTCAAGGGTTTGGGCTTGAGTGTGTGGGATTGTGGGCTTAGGGTTCAGGGCTTAGAGTTATGGGAGTAAGCTTCTGACGCCGGCTTCAAGCATCATGGTGATGCCGCGGGTCAAGTTGAAGGGCTCAATAAGGTGCAAGCTGGATAGAAGCCAGAGTGTTATCTGAAACCATGGCTCGTGAGATGTAGGATTAAATGCTCTATCCCAAATACTCCAAAGTATACCTGAAATACCCTAGGATTAGATACCCTCAATACCTGAAATACACTGAATATTCTAAATACCCTCAATCCTACATACCGTAAATACTCTTAATCCTAAATAACCTGAAAACCCTTCATGCTCTAAATACACTTTGAATACCCTGGGATTGAATACCTTCAATACCCAACACCCTATATAACTTACATAACCTAAATAACCTAAATACTCTAAATGCCTGAATCCCCGAATACCCCAAAAAACCCTGAAAACCCCATCCCCTAAATACACTGAACCATAGATTCAATACCCTAGGATTAAATACCCTGAGTACCTTAAATACCCTAAATACCTTTCATACGCCAAATACCCTGAACCCTAGATACCCTGCATGATACCTTAAACACCTCAGGATTAAATACCCCAAATACCCTGAATACCCAACACCCGAAATACTTTGAGTACACTAACACCCTCGATACCATAAATACCCTAAATACGTTAAATACGCTAATTATCTGCTTATAAACTGGGTTGGCCCCTAAAATCCTTTGAAAAATATTAGTATATGCGGCACCTTATTAAAGCCATTAGGGAAAATATCAAATATCTCAGTGGCCTACCCAGTAAATTACCCATAGAAACTCTGCAGGTTTTAGCTTCGGGCCGCTGAGCGCGTTGGAAGGGAGAATCCAAACGGGGTTTAGGGTTTAGGGTTTAGGGTTTAGGGTTTAGGGTTTAGGGCTGAGGGCTGTAATCCCCAAACCCTGAGACTCTACACGCTAAGCCTTTAACCATCCTTTCGACCTGCGGAGGGGGTCAACAATGATGCAGGGGCTGGTTCACTCTCGTGAACCAGCTGCGGAACAGCACGTTCAGGGCTCAGAATTCAGGATATTAGGAGCCCAATAGCGTGTACTTAAGGCATGCGATGTAAATGGCAACTACAATATCATGTAGGGCTTGAATTCAAGGCTCAGAGTTTAGGCTTTAGGTTTACGGTTTAGGGGTTGGGGTTTGAAGGCTTGCAAAGAAGCATCAACTTCGCGTAATCTCCGAATATCCCTGACCCAAATCATCTGGCAATGTCTTTTGCGAACCCGCGGAACGCTCCCGGCTCTTGACAACCCGAAGCACTACAGCCTGAAAACTTAGGGTTTTGGGTTTCGGGCTTTTGAATTCCGATTGTTCCTTCGGATATTGGGGCTTAGCATTAAAAGCTGACACCAATGAAACCCTGTTCTACACGGATCCAAAACAGAGCTCTGGCACAACACCTGTTGAGGGAGCCCCTGCACATCGAATGGAGCTAAGCTCCGACATAAACCCGACAGGAACACCCGCAAAACCCTAATCCCTGATCCATGAACCGTAAACCCTAAAACCTGATTCCTCAAACCTAATCTTTAAACCCTAAACTCCCAAGCCCCTAGTCTCTAAACCCTAAACCCTTAACCCTCAAACCCCTAATCTCTAAACCCTACACCCTCAACCCCAAACCCCTAACCTCTAAACCCTAAACCCTAAAACCAAATTCTCAACTCCATCTGCCCTGGCCCTCTTCGGCTGTCCACTCAACGCCACTCGTCGCGGCCTATGCTTGGTACTTCTGCGTTTTGCCGGCACCGGAAGCCGTGGCCCCTAAACCCTGAAACCTAAGCCCTATAGTGGTTTCCATTTTCTTTTCCATTATCCCTATACAACCCTATAGTACCCTATAGAACCCCAATATATACCGCAATAATACTGTAGTAGTTTCCATTTTCTTTTCCATTTTCCCCACTATAACCCAATATACTATAGTAGTTTCTATGGGGTTAGGGCTCAAGAGGTTCTTAATTTGGGTGTCCTATGGACCCAAGGAGTTTGGGAGTGGAATGGAAAGGGGAAAAAATGTAGAGTTTGGGGCTTGCGGTTCGGGGCTTGGGGCTTACTGTTGTTCAGGGGGAGTGGCGGAGTGGATCACTATAATAATCCCTAGAAAATGCCTCATAAATTAGTATCACCTATGTTACCTCAACCACTAACCCTTAATCAGCAATACGTTAATGGTGGAGGAGCGCTCGGGGTCAAGGAGTGCAAGGGTGGTGGGGTTCAGGGTTTGTGGGTCAGAAGGTAACTTAGGATTTTGGGTTTAGGGGCTGAAAGAATTGGAATATTTGTTGGAGTATGCTGTTCAAAACCTACGCTACGCCAACGAGGTGCTACGTGTGCAGAGTTTAAGCTGGAGAGTACTTCCATGCATCCACCTGCTAATACTGAAAAACTTGCAAGAAGCTGAATCAGGGCATCAAAGAATTCCACACAGAAATCATCAGCATTTAACTACTAAGGCTGTCTGACATGCCCCAGAATCAGAGAGCCGCTGTAGGAATCTAGCTTACATGGAAACCTCGATGTTGCGCACATAGCACCTAAACCGTTGCCCTGTAATCGGGAAACCCCTGTGGTGCTCAAAGCCAGGAAGATCCAACCCCTGAACCCTGACCCGCGAACCCCATGCTCTAGAACTTCCCCTAGACCCTAAGCCCCTTACAACTTGATCTTCGGCTCACTTCTATCTGCTGCGGCAAAGAACGCAGGGCTCCTTTCCTGTGCTACCAGCCCATCAGAGCACACAAGACTTCAGCTCTGTTGATGTCTCTGGAGGTGTGCAAGATTGTGGTCCGTATATTTGGAAGGCCACTCGTCTTGACACAAGCCTCCTGACTTCTGCACACTTAAATGTCCCCTGTCGGGGGGGGTTGCGTCGTGCGCAGCGTAGAAGTGCACAAATCGGAGCAGGCCTTTTCCAAGCATAATCTCACTGGGGGTCTGAGTCTAGTAGGGAATGAGCGAATATATTCTATGAGGATTATATAGGGATTATACTCCCTGATTCCCTGCTAACCAGCGGTAGATAATAAGAGTGACACAATCCCGAACCTGGTTGCTGTTAAGGAATGAGAAAAAATGAGAAAAAGTTGCCATATTATGGGTATTGTACATATTATGGCTTCCTGCTAGGCAAGAGTATTTAAATTCCCTTACAGCAATCCAGCAACACTAATGCGAATCATCGTCCTCGTCACTATAAGTATAAGATTATGAAGAGCAGTGGCATGACAAAGGCAGCCATAGCCCAGCTAGGATCGGGAAACCTAAAAGCTTTCGTGTAGGCCATGTGTGGCTCATGGAAAAAGGCTTATGCGGAGAGGCTAGGAGGCCTAGGAGGGCCGTGTTAGGCGAAGAAGGACCCTACAAATAGGAACCTCGGGGGATTGCCACTCCTTTGCATTCCAAACACAAAAAAACCTGGAACCCCCAAATCTTTTCCAATATTCTCACTCTGCATTCAATACTACCCTTCCCCAACTCAACATGAAACACTGCTGCGCTATTGGAAGCACCTGGGGAGCTTTGCATTTGTTGGGTTTAGGGTGTGAAGGGCATAGGGGGAGCATGAAGACTTATTGCAATCGAGAGTCTGGAAGTTACAACGTAGATCGGCTTCCCGAACCCCCAAACTGCAAACCTTAACCCCAAAACGGCCACAGTGGCTTGTGGCCCATCAACTACACTTAGTTTTGGAAAAGGGCGTTGGAGTTCCGTCTATAGGGGTTTCAGGTTCAGAGTTTCGGGTTTCAGTTTGGGGGCTTGAGGCATAAGCTTTTGGGATTTAGGGGCCGAGGGTTTTGAGGGCAGCTGGTGTTAACCCTGTGAAAGGGTCAGTCGCTATGGTTTACACCTTCACCATGACTACACTCAAATAAAACATGATGAGAACATACGGAAAACATGTCGAATAGCGATGACAACATGCTCACAGGCATTCGCAGTCCCCGAACCTTCAACCCTAAGACCCGAAACCGTAAACTGCTAATCCGAAGCCCTATGATCCTTAACCCCAAGCCCTCCACCTAGCTCCGCAGGACGCAAGTCTACGCTAGAGAGTCACACGATCGCAACTATGACCTATGACAAGAGGCCCGGAAGGATTCTGGCCGCAACAGGCTACAGTCCCCCTTAGTAGATAGAATATGGCTTTGGGTAGATTATCATTAAATCCCCATATACCCCATATTCTATCTACTTAAGGGGGACTATACTAGCATAATGTGAGAGTTTCTCGAAATC
This sequence comes from Symbiodinium pilosum, assembly GCA_905231905.1. Taxonomy (NCBI): domain Eukaryota; class Dinophyceae; order Suessiales; family Symbiodiniaceae; genus Symbiodinium; species Symbiodinium pilosum. The sequence continues at coordinate 38,786 of CAJNIZ010009902.1, forward strand.
AAGGGCCCCTAGGACATACACGGATTGTATCCGTTGAAGAAATGCGCATAGGAATCATACGATGATTAACAAGTTTCCTAGGCAAAAACTGCTGCAAGTGTGTCTCTAAACTCAATAATGTCAGGTTTGGGGTGCGGGGCTCCAGATCTACGGATTCGAGTTTAGGGATTTGCGCCTTGGGGAAGCTTTGGACCGGGCTTGATGTGGAGATGATGCCCGGTATAGCGCAATGATGCAGGGAAATTAAAAGAAGACGCGTGACATGGATTCTTGAGGTTTCTGTATTCTCTGGGAACAGCCCTCGGTCTTTACCTTACCCTCTGATGGTAGACCTTAGGGTCTACTAGACCTAAAGCTCTCTATCTTATGAGGCTGCTCCCAAATTGAGGCCTCATCAGCGATTTTTAGGGACAACCAAGGCTGCCTCAAGCTTATTAGGGCTTATTTGGCCTCAGTAGATTGGGGGAATGCATCGGGAAGTTTCCCAAAATAAAGTGACCCCAATATAGACCCCAATATACTATAGTCCTTATTATGGGGACCCCCAAAAAGGTACCCCTAAGTTTAGGAAACCCCAATATTCAGATGTTCCATGGTAGTTCTATGATTCTCCAAACGCGGCGATCCTGTCGAGCAACTCCATCCAGACCTCATTGCCTTATGATCCGTAGCCCGTAGGCCGCAAAAGATCAATGGTTCTAATGCCGGGCACGGCATGGTAGCCAAGTTTAGGGTTCCACAGTTTATTCTGAGGGTTCAGGGTTCCCACGGTCTAGGTGTGCATATGCTTTGGTTTTAATGTTCCGGGTTTAAGCTTAACACCCTAAACCAGCAGTCAGTACACTCACTTGGCACAAACACTTGGTCGACGCCGCTTTCCTCGCCGCCGCAGGAGCGCGGTCTGTGCTTGGTAGACTGCAGCTTGACCACGAAGTTGGATATTGCAGCAGATTATCTTAAAGCCTGCAATTACTCTTCTGGATTATAAGAGTCAGGAACAGCCCTTGTAGATTCTACTGTAGGGTTTCCCCCTATACGGACAAGTATACGAGTCCATCCTCCCTGCCTAAGCCATTGTCCCGCTGATTAAGGTTTCAGGTTGGGTCTCGGAGGTCTGCCACAGAAAAACATGGTGAAAGGAGCGTGGGGTTAGGGCTGCGGGTTTCTGAGCGGTAAACCCTAATGCCCGAATGTCGGACCTGGAGCACCTGCTATGTAGGACATTGCGTGACGGAGCCTGGGGCTTTACTGGATTGCCTTAAGGAAGTTAAATTAAGATACAATAATATGAGTATATAAGGTTGAGGCTTAAGTTTCCATGATATGGGCATATAATGAATGATAAGGTTTCCTTGCTATGGTAGCTTTTAATAGCAACCCAGTTTAGGGCGTTCAGAGCTCAGGGCAAAGGGACTACAACAAGAGGAGTGAGAAAGAAGACGAACCGATAGAGCAGAGTTAGCGAGTTTGAATGAAAAGGCGTAAGCAAGAGCTTCACCGGAGCAGTCGCAAAGGCGTCAGGAAGAACACGCTGCCAATGACATCACCATAGGAGGACTGACAACCACAAGGATCAATGCAGACCACAGTGACACCTGTACCCGATAGCCGCATGAGCGAACTCAAACAACAGTTGACTGCAAGATTCGGGAATGGTTCCACCAATGCTACTATGCATGGCGCCTTTTTGTAACCCCTACCCCTCCTAAACTTGGGACCCTATAAGAATCGTATGCAAGTTGTAGAGACCTTATTATGGAGCCATAGGGACTGGAGCAAATAAAACCACCTCAGGGTCTACGGTTGCGAAGTTGGGGTTTAAGGGTGCTTTTTTGCACAACCCCGGACCCTAACGCTATAGCTTCCGCAGCCTGCGGCTTGCTGGCTTTCGCAACAAAAACTTCTAAAGACGGCAGCAGCTAACGTGTGCGTCAAAACCTTTGTGCCCCTGATGAATGCTGGGTATTGGGTTTTAGGAGTAATGTTTAGGGCTTAAGTTTAGGGTCTGGGGGTTTAGGGTTTTAGGTTTAAGGTTTAGGGTTTTAGGGGTAATGTCCTTGCATCATGTCGCTGGGCGAATGGGATGGGCACATGGACAGCTAAAAAAATGGGACTGTCTGTGAACCTAAACCTCAGACCCTAAACCTTCAATGGTCCTTGAAATGAGGACTCCGAAAGAGAGTCCCAGACTGTGAGACACCCCATACGGTTGTTATCAACACTGGGGGTCTTCGGGCTTGCTAAACCCATAGATCCTAAACCCCGAATCTGTACATGTCAGGTTTCCTTGGGTTTTCTGAACATACCAAAAGGGGGTCACAAGTTTCGGCACACACTCAAAGTAGAAAAAGTTTCTTCACAGCCAGGTTGGTGTGGCAGCTGCTGCATGCAGGTGGCTAATAAGGGAGAATCATATGGAAACCTGCACTAATGAGGTATTGGAAAAGAAAAGCTGGGTCTAGATTAGCAGGATAACGTTTGGGGTTGAGGGTTTGGGTCTTAGGGGTTAGGGTTTAGGGTCTGAGTTTCTTCGGGCTTAGGGGTTTAGGACTTAGGATGTGGGAGGTTGCTGTGGGTTTGTGGCATGAAAATCTTATGAAAAAATCATAAGGTCTCCCCAAAGGATCCCTCCAACACCCCAATAGACCCTCTTAAGTAGATAGAATATGGCTTTGGATATAGTATAACAAGATCTCCATACACCTATCAATTTTACGGGAACTATATTCCTCCACTTTAAGGTGCATGACACAACCATTACATGCAGAACGGATGCATGACAGCCGCTGCCAGGATCGCCTCTGAAGCAGCTCCACCCTAAACCTGGCATTATATCCGAAAACTATTCCAAACAATACTGCAAATCTATTTGGATGAAATGATTTTTTTCAAAAAAAGTAGCTTGTACTTTGTATTGGGTTTAGCATAATCAGAAATGCAACTTAGAAAACCAAACTTGCATAGCTACTTGGCATAAGCTTTAGGGTTTAGGCCGTGCGCTGAAAGATTGAAATCTCGGGGACTTACCCTAAACCCTAAACCCCATGTATCCCCATGTACCCCCTAAACCCCAAACCCCATGTATCCCCGTATACCTCTTTAAAACCCACCTAAAAGGGTCTAGATGCCACTCCAGAGGGCAAACATGCAGGAAGAGAAGCTCCGCAGCAGGTGACGCCGCGCTATCCTGAACCTGGCTTCGGTGCCTGAAAAAAAGTAAGGATTGTATTCATAGGAATTTGTTATAATAATGATAATAGTAATAGTACTAAATATAATACGAGTAATGGTAATAATAACAATAATAATAGTAGCAGTAAAGTGCTGGGATGGTCTAAGGTTTAGGACGATCTACGGTTTGCGGGTTAGGGTTCAGGGTTTAGGACTTAGGTTAATCTACACAGGGGTTGTCATGGCTATGGCGGCCAGGGCTGCGTTCGGAACAGAAATTCGTAGCAACTTCTATGAATGGTTTGTCCAAAGCCAGCCCAGTTTAGGGTGTACAGGGTTCAGGGTTTAGCGTAGCCGATTGTCCAGCCCATGAGCCTTCAACAAAGGCGCAAACCCCAAACCTTGCCTAAGTAAGCTGAAGACACCCCTTACTTCCGTCGGATTCGAAGACAGTAATAATAGTAACAATAAGAATAGCAACAATAGTAATGATAGCAATAGTAATCATAATAAATAGGCTGTTAAGGTGGGGGCGGTATAGGAGCCTGTTCCGCAGTCTGTATTGGTACCTTTAAAGCAGACAAGAAGAACAAACTGGTTGCACAGTTTCCATGACAGGATTATATATCAAACATTTGAAAAAAAAAACACCCCCAGATGATAACGTAGGTTGTAGAAATGTTAAAAGCAATCCATAACATATCAACGATATATCAATATATAGGTTGCTACCAAATAGCTCAGATGTCACTACTACCCCTCTTCCTTCTGCTGATGCTTGCTTCTGTGTTACCTTTTGTCCAAATTGTTCTAAAGAATGCTGTCCTTAGTCGTATTCTTACTATGATTGCCATTCTTACTATTTGTACTACCCTTACTGTTCTTACTGTTCTTACCCGGTATTACAACTATTGCTATTAGTACTGCTATAAAGAAACTGTGCTTCAGGCACCCTTCGTACAAACTCCATCGTGGAGGCTAAACTCACCTCAGCGAGCCTTGGCTCGACTTGGCACTCCAGCAGTTCGCGTCTCGTTTTTTAGGTTTAGGGTTTAGGATTTATGTTTTAGGCGTTAGGGCTTAGGTTTAGGGGATTTGGTGTTGGGGTTTGGTTTGAGGGTTTAAGGTTTAGGGTTCTGGGGGGTTTGGGGTGCAGGCTACCCTAAAGCACGAACACTTAAACCTGCCTGTCGCCCGACACGATGCCCAGCCGAGTGGTTTACGGCTAAGGGTCTAGAGTTCAAGGCCTACTCACCAACATGCCTATACGAGCCCTACATTGAACCCTATATCACCCCCCTATGTCCTCTAGTTCTCCCCTACACTCAACCCTAATCCCCTTGTTGCAGACCACCTCCTGGCCAGGCGACCGCCCCCCCTCCCGTGGGGGGTGACCTAGTCATCCACGCCAAACCCCTCCCACCCCCCCTTCCCGCCCCCCACCTCCTACCTCTCCCCCCTTCCGGGAGTCTCTCTTCTGCTGCATATGTCGACCACCTTCTCCTATGATTAGGAAAAATGCGTGTGCTCTGCGCCCCGCCAGCCGAGGCGGGCGCACGATAGCGTTTATAATTAGGTTACCGTTATAGGGGGTGTCTCCTAAAGGGTTATAGGGCTTATTAATAAGGGGTTATACAGGGCTGAAGGCTAACTTACCATAACCTGAAGTGAGCTCCAGATAGTCAGGCTTCGAAAGGTAGTGGGCACGGGTAGTGTTTGGGGTGTAGGGTTTCGGGTTTGGGGTGTAGGCTTTAGGGTTTATCCGCACCAAGAGGCTGACAGTAGCTCTTGAAGAAACCGACAAACTGCTTCCTCAGAGCCCATCGCTGATATGACATAATAACTTGGGTACTGCCCCCGCCCGGTAACAGTCCGCAATGGGGTTCATATTCAGGCCTTAATCTAAGTATGAGATAACAATTATCTAGCGTTGTTGGGTGGGGTGAATACCCCAGGTACAGGATATAGGAAGTATCTCATGGGACTAAACCCTAAACCCTCAAACCCTAAAAGCCTAAAACCCTGAACCCTAAACCCTAAAACCCTAAACCCTAAAACCCTAAACCCTAAAACCCTAAGGTCGGTAAGGTAATCGGCCGGCAACTACCTATGGACCTTGCAGTTGAGGCAGGGCCCTCTAGCAGAGGCCTGGTGGCTGAGCACCCCTAAGCCATAAACCGTACACAGTTTAGGGGTTGGGGTTTAGGGTTTGGAGTTTCGGATCAAAACCGACATCCCATGATGTAGTGTGTATTGATTGCTTGGGATTACGTAAGGTTAAAAGGTTCATGGTTTTGAAATTTGGCGAGTTGGCGGCTTATGCGTAGTGCCCTGGGTCCGGGCCAGTATTTAGATTTAGACCCAACCCTAAACCCTAAAAGCCTAGATGCCTAAACCCTAAAACCCAAAACCCTAAAACCCTAAAACCCTAAACCCTAAAACCTAAAACCCAAAACCCTAAAACCCCTAAACCCTCAAACCCTAACCCCTTTTTCCATCTTACTCTGGGAGTTCCTGGGAGTGCCACGCGCCGGCGCTGGCGTGAGGATGGCAGACCAAAGCGATTTCTCAAAATCATGGTCTCCCGTGTAGCTCCATATATAGGGATAGTGGAAAGGAAAATGGAAACTACGTTAGGGTATAATGTGTATATAATGGTGTTACTTAGGGACTGAATTTCCGTAGATTAAATCCGGGCCGGCCCAAATACCTGCACTAAAAAATACCCTAAACCCTAAACCCTAGAAAGCAGTGAATGGACCTCACGAGAACCCAAGGATTTCGAGGAAGACTCGTGCGAGCAGGTGGCCCAGACAGAGCTTGGCAAGCCGCACGGCAGAAGAATCAAGACGATTTAGGGTTTAGGGCTTATACAGGGGATATACTCGGACAAAAAAAAAGAGGAAGCTACCGTTTAGGGCTCGGGGTTTAGGGTTCAGAGGTCTACACTACTCAGAAGTTCAGGGGACTTGGCAACTAGGGGCCCGTTTCATGGGTTCTACAGGGGTATCAGAACGTTCAGGGTATGGGGTTCAGGACAACTTGAAGGTTCATGGGACTTGTTAGTATTGATAACTGGGTTATACCTCTACTTATTCTTCGGAGTAACGCCTATGAAGCTATTACGTAGGAAAACTGTACATGAAGTATAAAGCCCAGGTATCAGAAGACCCTAACCCTAAACAGCAGTTTCCATTTTATTTTCCGTTGTCCCAATAGAACCCCAATATAACCCTAATATTCCCCTGACCCTAGACCGCGTGGCATACCTCTTTCCTTTCATGGTCTTGGCTCTCTTAGGTGATGGCAGATGGTCTTGCAAGAGACAAGGTTGATGCCATGCCCCCCTAAGACGACTCTAGGGTTAAGGGTCTAGGGTTTAGGGCTTGGGGTTAAGGGTTTGGGGTTTCGGGTTTAGAGTTTAGGGTTAAGGGTCTGGGGGTTAGGGTTTAGGGTTGAGGGTCCCCACAACTGACTAATCATCTTTCCGTACTGATCCAACCACAAGGCCTAGGGATCCAAATAGCCCAATGTAAGTAGTATAGGATGTAGGGGCAAGGGCTTAGGGTTCAGGGTTTGGGGTGCAGGGTTGAATTCATGGTTTAGGCTTTTGGGATCCAAAGAACCCAACGTAGCTAATATCTACAGACTTTACGGCACAATGTAGGTATTCTGTATTTTTATACTTGGACCCGGTAACGTTTTTCCCAATCTTACATGGAAAGCAAGACCCAAGCTACAAAGACTGCAAGCCTGCCCTTGTAAGAGCCGGTCAACAGTTTCCATGTTTGCTTGGAACTCACCACTAGGGCCCTCCAAGCCTCTTCCCGTTGCCCCAAGACCTAAACCGTAGCCCCGAGCCTACACATGCCTACCCTATCAACCGGGCATCTACCGGGAAGGCTGAAAACCCAGAATTCACAACCCTACACGCAAGATCCAGCCAAAAAACCATAGACCCTGCATCCTCACATAACCTTTTATCTCCCCCTGAGCTCCATTCAAAGGCCTTCTTTACAAAAAGTCACATGAAAACTCAGCTTCAAGTCTGGCCCTTCTGTTCAAAACATGCAACTCAACCCGAGCGCTCGGAGGCCTTCCTACCCCGTGCTTGTGCAAATTTCAGGGTGTGGGGCTGAAGTACACTATACAGTCACTATACAAGGAATCTGGGACTGGAATATTGGCAATATCATAGGCCCCCACATTTGAGGTGGTGCTCATAGGGCGTAGAGTAGGGCTTAGGATTAGGGGTTGTCGATGGCTCAAAGGGGGGAAGGGCGGCAGGGCACCAAAGTGGTCTAGAAGATGGTATGGGTCAAGTAATCGTAAGAGTATTTTCGCAGCCTCCACATACGCCTCAACACTAAGCCCTCAATGCTATATTTCCCATTGAAATTCCCATATCTCCCCAAATAGCTCTTGAGTTAGGTCCCCAAGCAGTAATAATTGAACTGGAGGAAGATATCGGGATCCTAAGGTAATCACACCCATCCCTTTGCGGGGTAGGAAGTCACCGAATTCAAACACATACTCAGCTGCAAAGAAAGAAATGGCACGCCCCCATCTTCAGAGCGCGATGCATAGGCTTAACCCCCAATGTAACTATATGGGTGGTTGTCAAAATGATGGTCCCTTTTTGGGCACCCTAAATACTAGGTGCCGTATTATAATAGGGATCCAAAAGAGGACAGTAATTTTGACAACCACCCATAGATCCCTACATATCCCAATTTCCATGTTATGTTCCATGTGCTTCTCCATTTGATTCCCCGCTATTGGCGAAATACCTCCATATGATCCCTAATATAATCACAGATAATCATACATACCCCTATATTTGATTCTGTATTACTGGGGTAATGTCCCCAAACAATCCCAAGTATAGTCCCTATATAACACTATATGGCCCTACTTAACCCTATATACTCTTAAACCCTAAACCCTAAAACCTGAACGCTATATAATCAATTTGTAACCCTATATAACGCTTTGACAACATGTAGGGGTTGGCTCAGGCTCTGGGGTGAGTTTGGACTTACGGCGTGCGAGCTGCCAAGGAACTACGTACAAGGTTTAGGGCTTAGGGTTTTGGGCCATAGGGAAAAAAGGGTTAGATATATTCCCTAGTGATGGAGAATCGAATGGAAAATCATGTGGCAATTGACATGGAAACTGGTGAACATGGACATGATGAAAGATTCGTTTTCAAGCCTCCACCACCCCTAAAACCCCAAACCACATGGGCTAGCAGACTGCAAGACAATCCATACGCATCTGAAATCTCATTTTTCAGGGCTTAAAGCTCAGGGTTTCCCAGCTTTGCTGTACTTTCCTGTCATATGCTTTCAAAGGGTCTCAGGAATGCGTCAGTCGCGACTCCCAAAAAGGGACCGCGAATTTCGAACAAAATACAAAACTCTCTGTATCCCAATGTACTCCATACGTCCCTACATCCCTGTACGTCCCTACATCCCTGTACATACACCATACACCTGTAGAAGGGAGCCCTAGTGATCCGAAACCCGCACTTGCGAACTAGAAACAGCCTAGGCATGTTTTAGGGACTAGCCTTTAGGCCGTAGCTCTTCCTTAATACTCATGCATTCACCTTTGGGGACTACATTGGCTCATAGAAACGCAATATTCAAGGCACATTGATGGAACTTTGTACCAACATCGTGTCATTAGTAGAGATATATGAATCTAGACGTCAAAGGCATTGATCCAAAAAAGAAAGTTTCCATAAATGGGAGACCCTTCTCAAACCCCAGACCCCAAAATCCTCTATGAGATCTCGGTGGTGCACTTTGCTTGTAACAATTGTTGAGCAAGGTTTAGTTTCTCCGGCCCCCAAAGAAAGGGACCCGTGACTCTCATATGAGCTATAGTCTAACTTCATCAAATTGGGCTATATAGAGGTCTAGGGTTTAGGGTCTAAACCCCTTAAAGGGGGTCATAAGAACCCGACTCTTCGGAACCGTGTTATAATGTAGTAACGAACGTAGAGAAATCCCGACAACCTAAACCCTAAACTCCCTACCCCAAACCCTAAAACCTA
>CAJNIZ010009902.1:53903-69254 GCA_905231905.1 Symbiodinium pilosum
TTAGGATTGAGGGCCCATGGTACATCATGAGACACGGAATAATGGAGAATCCGATGTGGGAGTGAGAGTGGGATAGTACAAAGACTCGGGTACTTGGGGCTAGGTAACTCTGTCATGTCGTACTAGTGCTGCACATAAGCTTTGTGAGGCTGGCACGACAGCCCGTATGGCCACTAGGCCTAGAGTATTAAATCTCACGGTATATTATCACAAGGAACGACAAACACGCATCGTTCACTTCAAGCAGTATTGACAGCAGATACTGGAGCTGAAACGAGCTATGTGGATTGGAGCTCCGGTTACCCACGACCTTTCACCCTTTTCATGATGAGCACTTTGGGTTTGGACTCTTCTGGGGTTGCTTTTCAAAGAAACCTTAAGGACACTACTGCGGAGGAAACATTTCTACTCGCACCCAGATCTCCAGAGAATCGCGAACACATAGGCCAGCCAGAATAGAAAGGAGATTTGCGTACCTTAGGCCTTAGGTTGGGCCCCCATGCACTAATAGCGACCACCCGGAATTGTCTTGAATAAAGAGGTCCCAATATACCACCGGTATACCACTCTTAGTGGGAGTGGGCCTAACGCAATGCATACCCCAACTCCTATAGTAACTACCATGTCAGAATCATATGATAATCATAGGGTGCTAGTTTGGGGGGTGGGGCTGCCAAAACCTCCATATTACGCAAGCCCGCTTAAGCCAACGCAAGCGGAGTAGCAACTTGGTCATACACACTGGCCTCCGATTTCGCTAGAACTGCAAATTGTGGTGAACTAGCTTGCAAAAGGCTAAGGTCATGTGGGAGTTTTTATTCCAAGAGTAGGACTGCAATGCTATGGTTCCTTTGAAACGCTTTATAGAATTTCAATTTCAACACCTGCGTTTGGATGACACATCGCACCAGTAGCACTAAAAACAGCTAATCCTCGCAATAATCATTAAAATAAGAACCATCATCAATGCAATACTGACAACAATAGTACGACGGTACTAAAAATAACCCCGATAAGAAGAATAACCCAAATAGTGATGATATTGATAGCATGTTGCGGCCAAGTTATTGGCAGCAGCAGTTTCAGCAGTGGGGGCAAGAACGGGATTCAGGAGCGGGAGGAGCAGGAGGAGGAACATCATGATTGTCACCATCATGACCCTAACCCCTAGACCCCGAACCCTAAACACCCTGAACATCATGATTACAGCTTCAGCCTCCAAGAGTTCTCCCTGAAGCCAGTTAGCTGCTGAGCTGTGTGGATGCCCCTTTTCTCAACGTCAACTTCTGGCCACTGACCCCTCAAACTCCGACACCCGAAGAGCCTCGCAACAATGCTGACCCTTTGACCCCCAAACCCTCAATTCAAACCCCCAATAACCCCAAACCAACCCTCAACCCTGAACCTGAACTAGGGACTGGAGCCTCACCAGCTCATCAGCCATGATTTCACGATAGCTGGCTCCATTGATCGGAGGCGCAAGTGAGAGCCTTGGGCTTGTTTAGGTTTTGGGTTCAGGGTTCAGGGTTAGGACTAATGGGCTTGTTCTGTTAAAGGATGTTAGAAGTGAAAAAGCTCGCGTTTAGGTTGGGGGGTTCAGGCTTTGGGCTTCGGCTTTAGTTTCCGGACTTTGGGTGTAAGTTCTGGGCTTTGGATTGAGACTTTCGGGCTAAGGCTTCAGGGTGACGGGTAATACTGGTAGGCAACGAAGGCTTGGGGGGGGGGGTGTTGATGACTTTAGGGATTTAGGGTTTAGGGATTTAGGGATTTAGGGTTTAGGGTTTAGGGTTAAGGGTTCATGGCAAGCGCGCAGTGATGAAACAAAGCCATGGAGCAGGTCGGAGATTGGCATACGTCGGAGGACCTGCAAGGAAAACATGTCTGCACATAAATGTAATGTGTACATATCATATACATATATATATATATTTCATGTGTTGTGTTTTAAATATTCGATGTATTTTAGAATATTACATATACTCCAAATACATCTATATATACACACATATATACATATATATATGCATATTAGGTAGACATTAAAACATATTGGGCATGTTTATTATTGAAGGGGTGGATTGAAGTATATTGAGGGATCTTCATGTTTATTCTTAAGGCGGCTGGAGGGAGCTAACCATTACCAAACGGATTTTAACGATGTCCCGAAAAGACGGCATCCCAAGAATATACTAGGAATGCAATAAGACTACTGTTGATACTAAAAATCCTGCATGACCTTAACATGCTATAGTCCCATTATTCCCATGGTATAAGGTGTTTAGGGCCATGCAGGATTTCTAGTATCCACCGAATCCCTACTAGGGTCCTTGTCTTCCTACCATATTCTTGAGGTTCCCCCTTTGCGGTTCCCATAAAAATCCGTTTAATAACAGGAATGATTTAGAAGGGAATGGAGAACAATCACAAATTCTGCAAGAGCATCTTCGCAAGTACTCTAGCTCTTAACCCAAAGCATTCGAGAGGCATCCCGAACCCTCAATGCAAATGACTGCTGGGCTCTGAAGGACTTTGGGATTTCTTGAGGTTGGGGTTTGAACGCTAAAGCCCACATGTTCTAGGAGGGAACCAAAAACTTACACAAAGGGTGCCCTTAACTTCCCCAAGATATGATCAGGGCCCATACTACGCGGACCTTCAGAATGGGGTCTTGCTGTCAAGCAATCACCAATTACCTGGATCAATAATCCCTTCAAAATACATCCTGCGCCCCCTAAAACTTGGCTCTAACCACATATACCTCCAAATCCCTAAACTCTAGACTCTAAACCATTAAACTCCACATCGTACACCTGCAACACTTCATCCGCCCAAATATCTGGAGCATCCTTCAAACCCACATGCGTCTGAGCCCTGCACATTGAACCCGACATGGATGTATGTATGCATGCATGTAAGCATGCGCGCACGTAGGACTACAAAACCTCAAGTAAGTATCGTAAATAGCATACACAACACAATTAGATAGTTAACCTTTGGAAGCTGCACAACTGCAGGAGCCTACGTGGAACTTCCCATTAAGAGGGGCATCCTTCTTCACCCAACTGTACTGCAGTCCTGATTGTAAGTACCCCCCAAAAGGCGACCCCTAATTTTGGAAACTCCATCATCTAGAAGAACCTGCCTTGTTGATGTTTTCCAGCTGGGAAGGAGAGATGTCGATCTCACCTGAACTTCACACACTATCGGCTTAAGGTTTAGGGTGTTGGGGCTGTCCTTTGCATACAAACGTCCTGATACCGAGAATGCCGCAAAACGGACTGCAATGTAGACCGGTGGCCTCATGGAAAAAAATGAGCTAATTCTAGGACAGCCTTCAATTCATGCCATTTACCTGTCGATTTCCTACACATCGTAAGCCCAGGCATGGTTGAGGTCACTATCCGCCTAGGGATCCAAAAAAGGAGCCTCTCAACAATCCCCAGCTTCCTGACCCTAAACCCTACATCCTAAGCTGCGCCTGGGTTGCATAGACTTCCAAATGGCTCATATGCTAGCGCGAGGTCTTATGAACAGCACCGTTCATGCTTTGGGGTTTAGTGGTTGGGGTTTAGGGTTTCGGGCTTAGGGTTTAGGGCTTGAGAAATCTTAGGGTTTAGGGCTGGAGAAATCTTAAAGGAAGTCACCCTAGTACGAATATATAATGCAGAAAGATGACTGTCTCATAATGGTAACTGAATTTCACTGATCTACATTTTCCAATCCCAAATCCAAAATCCCACACCAACCAAACATCGTGCGAGAAGGTTTGTAGCATGAGTAAAACAAGAATCCCGCAGATTCAGGTTTAGGGTTTGGAAGGCTTACTACACAAGAGACACAATTTGAAGAACACTGACAACAAGAATCAGCAGGACAAGACATTTGACGATCACATCGGAACACCCTGAACTCGGAAACCCTGTCCAAAAAATCCAAACTGCAAATCCCTCGGGCGTTTGATCCCAGATCCTCAAAGCCTTCAACCAACGCATGCACCCCAAATCCCCAAGAGTCCCAAACCCCAACCGTAAACCCTGACTGGGAGGGAGTTTGCCAGGTCACGAAGAACCCTAAACCCTGAACTGCAAAACCTAGACCTAAACCCTGAATCCTGGAATCTGAAAATTAAAGCCCAAAGCAAGACATAAGCCCTTAACGGAGAGCCTTCCAGATCAGGAAGTCGCCTGAGGTGATCTGCCATAAGATCCAGGACGGGTCCTGGGCTTCAGTGGACATGGGAATATCTGGGGTTTAGGACTTAGGCTTTCGACTAGCCAAAAGAAAAAGGGGTTTAGGCCAGTGTTCCAGTAATGGTGGCTCAAATGGAACGGCAGATGGAAAGGCAAGTCGAAAAGAAAATGAAGAACGAAATGAAAAGTGGGATCATATATGTAGCGGCTTGTGGGGCTCTACTTGGAGCTAAGAACTTAATGTCCCAGGCTTTTAGGGGTCCGGGGTTCAAGGCTCAAGGTCTCAGAATCAAGGTTTGGAGCTTAACCCCATACCCTAGCCCTACAATGTTCGATCAAAGTCTTTACAAGGCTTATGACACAACACAGCTGGGCCCCCAAGTGCGCAGAGCATAGCCATGAGAGGCATTGTGCGTGATGGAGCTGACAGTGGTTACCCTAAACCCTCAGCCGTAAACCCTAAGCCCTTAGCCCGAAACTTTCAGGGTTTAGGGCTTCGGGTTTGGGGCGGGAGTTTTTTGGGGTGAGGGAAATCTTAACGCAGTAGGGGAAAGCCAGACAGAAAAGACAACAGGAAATTGATTGGGAACTGGGATGATGTGGGTGCTTATGGGTTTAGCCTGTAGGGCTTTGGGTTACGGAGTTAAGGTCTATAGGATAGCTTGCAGCATGACGCCCTGAGCCCGCGGAACCCCAACCCTGAACCCTACTATCCTTACTGGGGGGGTTTAAGAAGGAGTCAGGGAATACACTCTGTGGGGATTATACAGGGATTACATTCCCTTATTCCCTACTAAGAACCAGTAAGTCTCTGAACATCAGCCTTCATGAGCTCTGAGCGGGCAACTCCCAGCGATTACAGGCGTAAGGCCCAAAGTGAAAAATGCAGGGGCCTAAGAAAGGGTTTAGGGTTGCCATAGAGTCCTGGGGCCCATGATGCTGTACTTGATAATTGGAGAGTACTATATAACCCTTTGTAGCAGTTTCCATTTTCCTTTCCATTATCCCTATGTATACCTATATTACCCTACATTGGCAACTACTCAGGCTTGTACGTTACCCAGTTATCCAAAAATGTCTAACCCAGCTGCTTCTGAACCAACACAACTTCTACAAAGGCATCAAGAATTTCTCAGAGAAAAAAAAAAAGGTAAAGCCCTTCGGAGCCCAAGCGAAAACTTGGAGACACTCGAAAAGGAATATGCAGATGTATACGGGTATCTGCAAAACTTCGATGCAGGAAAAGAACTTGAATAACAGCATTAGAGGTAACTTCGCAATTGGGATATCTACACAACACGAAGTACTGGTGGGGATACCTATTGGATATCTACAAAAAAAGACCTGAACCTGGGGACCTTTAAACCTTTGAGTAACAGCGCTGGAGCTCAGTCAGTCTACAAAGCCACCGCATGTCATTGGCGGTGTTAAGAACTGATTGTGAATCTTGATATGCTGGGCTTTGAATCTTGCTTTAAAGGCGTGATGATGTTGGCTCTTGCATTCTTTACAGGCTTTATTTGACTAGGCGTTGAATGTTGTTTAGAAGTGGTATAATATTGGATTTGGAATTGTGCTTGCAACTGATGTTGTATTGGGCGTTGAACTGCGCATTGTGAGCGCTGACCTACCTAAAGACAGGTGAGCTGTGCCGAAATCCTCTTCCTGTTTTATTTCGGAAACAGCAAGGCTTACAGTAGCTTACGTTTTCCAAGTTTTTGCTTACGACATGACTTTGTTGTGGTTTCTGCTTACGCTGGTTACGCTGGCTTGCTGCAACTACAAGGACTGGTTCGCTTTGGACATGAACAACAACACCAGCAAAACAACAGCTTACGACGCTTACGGCAACAACGTTGCCACAAAATTGCTTGCGATACCTTACGAAAGACAACACTTTGCTTACGCCAAACCTTGTTTCAGACAGCCCTTGTCCCTTCAAAATACGGAGGGTGTTGATCTCCGCTCAGGTTTTCATAGTAAGCCAGTAAGGAACCTGCTTCTCACAGTGGTTGTATTTCTCAATAGCTACCTCACCTGCGTTTGGTACTAGAAATCTGCATGATCTTGAGTACCTCATACCTTGGGGGTTACGGTATTCTCGTATACGAAGGTCATGCAGGATCTCTAATACTAGAATTCGTTTAGGACCCTGCTAGTGGGACCGTGCAACATGACCCACAATTGTTCAGATCCACCCAACGCCTCATACCTAACCTAAATCACCAAAACCTAAACTTACTGGTTCTTCGCAGGGAATGAGGGACTAGCATTCCTATATAATGTATTCCCTTATCCCCGATATAGTATATTACATTATCCACAGTAAGTAAAGATGCACTACTCTAACCCTATCCAGTGTCTCACGACTCTCGTGTTGGTAGCAGGGAGTGGGTAGGGAATGGAGGACATGGATCTGTATGCATAGGGTTTAGGGTTTAGGGTTTAGCAGCAAGTATGTAACCCCGATGACGTTCTGTTTAGGGGTTAAGGTGCATTCTCTAAGCCCTAAATCTTAAATAGTAGCTTCCATATTCTTGTCCATTCCTTCGTTCCCTCCTAGCAACCCTAAATCCTTAATGGTAGCTTCCATGTTCTTTTACACTCCTTAAGTCGCTACTCCCAAGCCAAAGCCCCTTCAATCTTACCCATCCCTACAAACCCCAGGTTCCATCTCTTGTTCCATCTGCTTTTTCATTCCCGGCTACCAACCGCAAAGCCTAAACCCTAAACCCCGGACTTTAAGCCCTAAACCCCAAACCCTAAACTCCAAACCCTAAACCCCAAACCCTAAACCCTAAACCCCAAACCCTTAACTCCAAACCCTAGAGCCTGGGGGTTCTGAAGCCGGGAAGCCTACAACATCCTGGAGCCGAGTCTGTGCAACGCGTGCCCTCAGGTGAACTAGCCTCAAAAGCCGCCAGAATCAGGGTTTTTTATAGGTGTTCTATAGGGTTTAATGGGGTTATATAGGGTTTAATAACGTTATATAGGGTTTAATAAGTTTATATAGGGTTTAATGGGATTACAACAGGTTTAATGGGGTTCTATAGGGTTAAATGGGGGTTATATAGGGGTTAGAAAAGGATAAAGGAAAAGAGACTGGAACGTACTATTTAGGTTTTAGGGTTCAGGGTTATGGGTTTGGGGTTTAGGGTTTAGGACCACTTTATGATTTAGGGTTTAGGGCTTAGGGTTTATAAGGTCACCGGTTGCCAATGCATCTATGATTAAGGTTGTTGCTCTTTGTGCTTTTTCTGGAAGGTACAGTAGTTATCACAAGAGCTTACTCAAAGGGTATAGGAGCTACACTGCCTCAGAGGAGGTTTGGGCTTTAGGGTCTAAGGGATATCCAGTGGTTCCAGGTTCCAGTAGAAAGCTGCATGGATATCAACACCTTTTCGTGTGTTCCTTGCAACATACTAGTCTAGCTAGTCGGCCCACGCTTGTGGACCCCGAATTTCTAAAACCTGATCTCGGAAGCTGATACCCAACACCGCCTGAACCCTACCCCGCAAACCCTAAACCTAAGTCTCTCCAAACCCTATGCCCTAAATCCTAGCCCTACACCCCATAGCTTAAACTATGCCCCCATCCTGAGTCTCTCCGGGAGTGTTGAGGTTGAGGTCTTGCGTTTGTATGGTTTGGCTGCCAAACTTTGGCACCTTCAGCTTGGTCAAACTTCAATTTGGCGGGGTGTAGAAATGTCAATCGTGTTAGGGGGTGGCCGTAAAATGGTTATTTGGCCCCAAACAAACATACTTCTGCCAACTTCCATGCAAAGATTTAGGGCAAGGGCCAGAAACCCTCAACCCTAAACACTCAATCCTAAACCCTTGAATCCCAAAACCTAGGGTCCAGGATTTAGGGCCCTGAACTGAGGATGTCAGGCTTAGAGTTGAAGGTTCCTGGTATAAGGGAGTTCTGTTTGAAAGCTTGGGAAGATTAGGGCTTGAGGTTCTTTGGAAACGAGGGGCTTGGGGCTGAAGCTCTGGGGATTGTATTTGAGAGCTCAGGGATTCAGGCTTTGGGGGTTTAGGGTTTGAGGGTTTAGGGCTTATGGTTCAGGGTTTAGGGTTTAGGCTTGAGAGTGCAGGGTTTAGGGTTTTAGGGCCCGAGGGATGCTAAAGCAAGGCAGGCTTTAGCGCATAGCCACTCCTCGCCAGAACGCTCAAACCGTGGGGATCTTTCTTCAACCCTTTACTTACTGGAGGGTTAGTAGGGAATAATTAAGGGAATAGAATACATGGACTACATAAGGAATATATTTCCTTATTCCCTATTAACTACCAGTATGCTTTCCGAGTTGAAATTAATGGGGGAAAACCCTCCTCTTGCGAAACTGCCCTTGATGGAGTGTCGAAAATGATTGTGCCCGAAACCCTGAGCATTAAGTCGTATAGACTTGCTGAACTTTGCACACAAGGCTCACTTGGGATTCTAGCTTCCCCCAAGAATTCTTTTTCCCCAGGAACAATTCCTCACATTTCGTGCTGCCAGGAGGAGGAGAGACAAGCCACAAGCAGTGCCAGAGAAGAGCTTCATGTGAGGAACGTGTATTTCTTGCCTCTGGGACAGTCTTTGACATATCAACTCTGCCTTTCGTATGACCAACACAATGATGGTCATTCTCATGTTTTGCTATCACTTGCTCTCATCTTCTTGTAGCTTTGCGGATCTTGAGGAGAAAGACGCGCTACATCCCCTGTATGGTTGCCATTGTTGCTCGGCTAGAGTAGGAAGAACCTCACAACTAGTCAAAAGCTCTAAAAACTAGCTTTAACCCAAACTGTGTGCCTGGCATGACCCACAGTCTGTCTACTTGCGTAGGCCTATATCCCCAGAGCTTGCACAAACATTAGAACCCAAAACCCGCAACCGATTTCCCTAGACCCTGAACAATGTTGGTGTTTTGATAGAGGAAACCCCTTATAGTCCTAAGTGCGACACACGACAATGCTTCCTGAAGGTTACAGAGCGAATGTCATGCAGGACTGCAGCCCTTGAACCCTTTTCAAACCCAACACACGTCAGACCCCAAACCGCCAAAGCCACATTTTAATAGCACTACAATCCAAGGCCCAAAACTTAAAACCCAAAACAACGAGACCACTCCTTCAGGCAGAAAACTTTAAGCCCTAAACCCTAGAACCCTAAAATCCAAAGCCCTGGAACCTTTAAAAAAGGTTAGGACTAACGAAGCCAACCGGCAAAATGTCGAGAACATCCTCATCTTTCAAAGTTCGGAGGAGCCGCCTGAAACTTGCTGGATGTCAGTAGCGAATGGAACATCACACCCAAAAAAGTACCTGAAGAAATGCAATGCAAACCTTAGGTCCCTTAAACTGGTTCTAGGGATACAGAGAGAGAGAGAGAGAGAGAGAGAGAGAGAGAGGGAGAGATAGGGAATGAAGGAACGGATAAGAAAATCGAAGCTACTACAGGCTAAGGGCTCAGGATTTTGAGTTTAGGGTTTAGGGAATGGAAGGAACATTGTAACTACTAAATTAGTTGGGTCTAAATAGCCACTACTACAAAAATCCCATTTTCCATTCCCTACAAACAACCAGCAAGGAAAGAATTGTGTGCTTGAGGGCTTGGGGTCTGGTAGGGTTTAGGGTTTGAGGTTTGAGGTTTATTTTCTTGCTGGAAGAATTTCAGATGCGGGTTTTAGGGGGTAAGGTCTGACCAAGTTGGAGGCGCTTTACTTCCAAGGCTTGAGGTGTTCCTGCTTCGGAGTCTCAGATCATACACCCCAAGCCCAGGGTTTAGGGTTTAGGGGTTCCATATTCTTTTCCAATCCGCCACCCCCACAAGGCTCTAGAAAAGCATCGGTAAGTAAACGTTCAAGTTAGGATTTCATGTGCCATGTCTTTTCTATGATGGTCCGTAGGCGAATCTCTTTCTAAGGGCCTTATATAACCCTAAACTAAAAACGTAGACCTTATGCATGCAGCGTTTAAAGTTTAAGGCCTTCATTTTGGGGGGTTCACGGGCGTGGGCTTCAGGGTTCAGAAGGAAGCATCACCTCATGGTTTCCCAAGTCGGAGGGCCTTTTGGATGCAAGAGCTTCACAAGATTTAGGATTTAGGGTTTAGGGCTTAGGGTTGTGCTGTTGAGAAGGGGTCCGCATGATCTCCTCATTCATTTCCAACACGACCCACTTTCCCAGAGAGCCCAGTACACTTGGGAAACCTCAACGACTCAACTGAAAGACCCTTGATCAAAAGGTACAGGTGTTGGTGAGCCTGGAGGTCGCTCTTACGTACTGGAGAGCTGGGCTATCAACAAGATAAAGCGACCCGTTGCGTGTTACCTCATTCAGAGTACTCATAAACTCCACTTCAAAATGCCCAAGCCCAAGAGCCTTCGGAAGAGGCAGCCCTAGATGTTTTAATGGGATGCTGCAGCTATGCCTGCCCTTCAAGCACGAAGATTTGAAAAGAAACTCGGCCATAGGAAATGGACCCTATGCTTTAGGTAGAGCATGAGCCATGCTGAAGGCAAGCTTCTACATGAGCAGCGAAGCCTTCAAAAAAGGGAAGATGGTCATGTTCAGTATATGGTAGTTGATCAAGAAAAGTTCCGTTCCCAAAATGGCCCTTGTAGCCCCCATATTTACCTACAGGGTCCCTAGAACCTTTCCCCAGAGGACCTTTGGATCAACTCTCATATACATACGAACACGTATGTAATCCATTCACTGTTGGAGAAATCCTAAACCTTGACTTGTCGGTGCTCAAGGGAGAGTGGGGGAATGCATCCTTATGACAATCCCTTTATAATGCCCATATATACCCCTATAATGGTACCTATATTAACTCCCCCACTCCTCCTTAATGTAGACTCCTGATTAATAAACTCCCTCCTTCTAGGGGCCTTAATATTAGGATCCCTATTCTGATCGTATTAAGGGGAAGGGGTTAATTAATCAGGGGTTTAGGTTTTGGGGTGGCCTCTGCTTCTTGTCCAAACGGGGCATCTCCCCATGTGGCAAGTGGCAGAACCCGCACTCCGCACCGTTTCCTCGGAGATCGCAGGCTTCGAGCATTTGAGGCCATGGAGCTATAGTCGATGAACCCCAATAGAATGCAGAATACTGGCCCGCAGTCTTCCTTTTTATGGGTTTTGTACCATTACTTTTAAGGTCGCTCAAGGCAATGAGACATGAGGTTTACGATGGGTAGTAGTAGCCTGCAGCTTCCCATTTCTGCATCATGTTGAGTTTACAAGTAGGTCTAACTATTAGCTTTGTCCGGTTTGCGGCTCAGTGGTGGCAAGCCCACGCTTGGGCTTCGGGTTCCCAACTGCAACTACATCCTGCATCCCCTTGAAAGCTTTAAGTAGGAAAGTCGATCATTACAAATTGCATACTCAATTCCCAGACGCCCACACCAGATGTCACCTAATACGTAGATCCTTATAGTAGTCCTAAAGAACCCATTATAGGAGTTTCCATTTTCTTTTCCAAGTTCCCCATATAACCTTAATATACATATATATATATATTCTATGCAACTGTGTTGCAGATGTCAAGGTGGAGGTCCTCTGTAACATGTCCTGTCTGAAGTCCTGTAATGAAAGGTTTCTGAAATGAAGGCACTCCCTTAGAACTTCAGGGAAAAGCGCAAGGCCCTGTTCAAGGACCAGAAAGCGTTTGAGTGCAAAAGTTCAATTACGTACAAAACAGCCACTAGAAGAAAATATAAAACCCCAATATAACCTCTATATAACCCCTTTTATAAACACTATCTAACCCCTATGTAACCCCTATATAACCCCTGTATAACCCCTATATCCATTTGGAGAATTGGGGAATTCTGGGAGCAGGAGAAGTCTCAGGACGAAGGAGCCTGCTGAATCACCCCCTCTACCTGCCCTCAGAACGAAAGCTTCAGTTCCTGGAGGATCCTTCATATGGTAGTTTCAATAAGTAAGGGGGTTTAGGGTTCAGGGTTTAGGGTTTAGGGGGACCCCAACATAGACACCAAACTACTGTTATCATTACAATGGGTACCCCCCAAAGGATGGGAAACCCTATGCCCTAAACCCTAAATAGTAGCTTCCATCTTCCTTTCCACTATCCCAATGCGTCTCCATGACCCCAATCAGGCGCCCCTACTTATGGGAAACCCTGGACCCTGAACCCTAAACCCAAGACTGCCACACCCTGAGTAACAGTTGGATAATAAGTATAATAAGGTTATATTTAGCCCTTAATAGAACCCCTAATATAGACTGTTTCAGGGTGGGGGCAGTACCCAACCTAAACCCCTTATTTGGAACTCAGGCCGTCCACTGTAGGGCCTGGTAGGGGAAGGTTGCATCATCAAAGCTGAACGGCTGCTAGGGGTTTAGGTTTTTGGGGAAACTCGCAGAGGGACTCTAGAGTCTAGAGACCTTCCCTTTAATCAAAGGACTTTGGCAACGACAATCCCCAAAATGAGAACCCTAATTAGCAAAGGGCGTAGTTTACTGGGTTGGAGTTATCAAAATGCTCTTTTTACTCGTGCATTGACTCTATCACCCCACATGCAAAACCCTCACCCACAGGGCAAAAGGTAAAAAACTCAACTTGCGGGGTCTTAGGGTTCACGCGCCTTGCGGCTGATAGCAGGGATTGATCCGAAAAACAAGATAGCAAAGGGCTTTCGTTTGCGAGTCTCCTGAAGATTGGGGTCTGGGTAGTTCCCACTAAGAACCGAAGACTTCATCCACCCGCCTACCTTTCCACCTGTAGCTCATAACCCGTATCGCAGAAGTGATGCCGCGATGACTGACAGTATACAATAGTAGATCTTAATCTATTATAATATACTAGGGTATATCATAAAACAACATATTATAGTAGATAATAGTCAACTAGAAAAAACACAATATGACATAATACAATGTAATACAATGCAATATACCATATTAGACCATAATATATAATAGTATATTATAGTATACTAGGTGTTCGCCCAAGTAGCTGCATGGTCCCCTCACCTTGTAAATGCACCTGCGGAAGCGTCTGTTGGTTGTAGGCTTCAATCCAGAGACTATAGAACAGCCCACCATTCATCACTCATTGGCAGACTAGGTGAGCATGTTGCGAAACGCGTATGTTTTTTTCTGTAGCTTAGGGAACTGAAGGACACTACCTTTGTATGGGTTTTACTTTACCTAAGTCCAAACCATTTAAACCACTCTATAATCCCAGTTCCCATTTCATTTTCCATGTGTTGGTCGATATATTGGTTATAATGTGGACCTTTCCCCTACCCACCCTGAAATCTCAACTCATGTATAACCATCAAATGGGTGGTTGGGGCTCAACAATTAGGACCTGCCCCATCTAGTCTGCATGACAACTTGCCGGCGTTTCTGTTCTCTGCTATCTCCCCACACAGTTTATTTTTTTTCTGTGTTTAGGGTGCTGATTCTTACCGTTGGGTGTTTTGAGTGTACGCTTTAGGTGCTTTAAGATTGAGATCGAAACTATGAGGCTAGTTGTTATCCGAAAATCCGCGAGTTTGCCTGAATCCTCTTCCCAAAATGCAGGACA
Source organism: Symbiodinium pilosum (assembly GCA_905231905.1). Classification (NCBI taxonomy): domain Eukaryota; class Dinophyceae; order Suessiales; family Symbiodiniaceae; genus Symbiodinium; species Symbiodinium pilosum. Next base: position 67,641 of record CAJNIZ010009902.1, read on the forward strand.
TGGCCTCATGAGTTCCTTCTCCCTGAACCCTAAACCCCAATTAAATCCTACACCCAAAGTTCTTTGGGAGCATCTTCATGAGAATTTTTCACGGATGGGTAGCTTCAAGGTGTGTAGTCTCCCCTAAGGAAAGAAGGGTTTAGGGTTGAGGGTTTAGGACTTAGGGGTTAGGAGGGGAGTAGTTGCGAGGACTATGGAAACAACCCTTTTGCAACGACTGTCACCTCGAAATGATGATCGTGAAGCCTACATGGGATAATGGAAGAGGAAATGGAAATTACTATAATATACTGGATCTACACCCTAGATGCAAAACCTTTTACTCTAAACGATGAAGGGCTAAATCCAAAGCAACGGAAAGCCCCCACATTCTGCTCCATAAGCCCCACGCCTACAACCCTAAGCCTGGCACCCGGAACCTTCTCAGTCTCAGGATACACTTATCATATAGGAGCTTCTGAACCTACGGCTGCCCTCAGTTACCCACACAAGGTGCATTGTTTTTTTGGAGAAAGATGCGGGGTCTCTTTGTGGGTAGGAGCAATTCAAAGAAACACCCTGATTGGATCTCCAAACTTCACACCCATTTTGGGCTCCCTGTGCTGAGAAAACCGTTTTGTTTTGGCGGATGCAGAGCTGGGACGCTAATTGAACCTAATTCTGACAACTTGCCAAGCCCTGCAAATCCTTTCCAACCTCCATTATATGCATGTAAAAGGGCCTTTCTGAAGCCAGTAATTTCGAACACTCCGTAGATATCCCATGCGCCCATCTGACCTATGCCATCCCTCCATGAGATCTACATGCTTATAGCACCATACACCCCTAAAACCTATTCTACTTCATCAGGCCCCCACATCACACAAGCGCTCAATGACAACGTCAGAGCCCGATCGCCCTACCAAGCCCAGCCCTAACACCAAATGGTTTAAGGTCTGGATCCTAGACGCAAGACTTTGGGTTTGACGGTGCACCCTAGATCCGCAAACCCTAGAAGCCCGACGTCCGCTTTTGCCACAGCTTTGAAAAACATCCAGTGTAGAACCAAAACCGGCACGGTTCCTAGCTTTGCGTGCGAAGACAACAAAGAAAGTTGCTTGCCGCTGTAGTCATTCTCCTGTGCCTCCATGTTGAATACTTGAATACTGAACTTCAGTCTGGTTTGGTACCTATGAGAACCCTTCATTAAGAGGTCATGATGAGGATGTTCATATGAACTCCAGTCTAAACTCCTTGAAGGGGTTCTGTAGGTGGTTATATAGGTACATACCATAGGGATTATCAGGGGGATACTAGGATATTAGACTATTACTCATATCTTTAGGACTTTAAAGAGCAAAAGTGTTCCACACACATGTCCCCTTCAGGCTGATCCTTGAACTCTACACCACCCTGCATCCTAGACCCCAAACCCCAAATCCAAAACGATAGATCTCAAACCCTAACCCCTGAACCCTAAATCCCAAACCCTAAATCCCAAACCCTAAACCCCAAACCGTAAATCCTAAACCCTAAACCCCAAACCCTGAATCCTAAACCCCAAACCTTAGACCCCAAACCCTAAACCAGGAGACCTGGGCCAGCCGAAGCTAAGCTGCTAGGAGCTTCAGGAAG
>CAJNIZ010009902.1:69354-85883 GCA_905231905.1 Symbiodinium pilosum
TGCACCACTTGGGAACCCCATGATATTTATAATTCCGGGAGGGAAACTCGTAGGTGCACTGCCACCGCCACCGCCACCGCCACCGCCACCACCACCGCCACCGCCACCGCCAACGCCACCGCCACCGCCACCACCACCACCAGCACCACCACCACCACCACCACCACCACCATCACCACGACAAGATTCGCAGTGACAACGGTGGTGACGCCGCCGCCAACGACGGCTGAGGAGACGATGTACCCCGAGACAACACCATAACATCAAGAGGCGACGATACGACGAAACATCGAGAGATGAGGCGGTGAAAGGACTAGACTCGACGGGAAGATGATGAGACGACAAGATGAGGAGACGGTGAGATGACTTGGCGACATGACCATGTAACCACGTCGACGAGGCGGTTATGAGAAGAACCCTGATGGTGACGACAACAAACATCCCCTTGTTTTGGAAACAAGTATGGAACTTCTTGAGCTGTGGAGGAAACACACTTTGCTCCATGTGCAAGTGTAGAAGGTTGCTTCCCCTTTAAGGCCTCACTTCACGGCAAAAACATGCATTGCATGCTTAGGCCATCCAGCCAGCGAATAGCATCCACTGAAGTACATAACAATATGACACTTCCAAGGACCTTCCGCCTGAGAACTTTAATTTGATTTAGAATTCTTCTAGACCGCGCCTGGAAACGGGTGCACTCTGTGACCGTGCACCCTGCGGACTCTCCTCGTCCTGGGCTTGACGAGGACTGGGGGTTTGAGGTTAAGGGTAGGCCTACTTCTTGTTTGGAGTAGAATCTCTATTGTGCATTGGACGTCCTTGGACTTTTAGGGAGAGCCTTATCCTGCCAAAAACCTATCAACTTTTGGAATGCCAACAATCGGAGGCCCCACAGATAGCTGTTTCGTCATCAGTCGCACCTTGATGCTCAGCCTTATCTCATGACTTCTTGGATTTCCCATAACGAGGTAAAGGAAGCCCTGCATTTCTGGAGGCTTAGGGTTTAGGATTGAAGGTTTAGGTTACCAGGATCTAGGAGCTGGGGCTTAGTGCTCAACTTGAAGACTTTGGGATGTCAGGGCTGACCTGCAGACGTTACACTAGAGGCTCGAATGCATTTGTTAAGGACTCCCCGCCTAATTCGGTTGTAAAGTGATAACTAAAGCTGTTCAAGGCTTCTGAAATGGGAACTTGGGCGACATGAACTCGTAAAGACCGTTCCTGGAAAGGGAATAACCCAACCCTGCCTGACGCGGGCAAGTACTACTTTACTATACTGCCGTTTGTCCCATGAATACTCTTGGTCACTGAACCATTGCTCTGTTCCTGCGCTAAACCCTAAACCCTAAAACCCCCAGAACCAAGCGGGTGTCCCTGACTGTGATGAAGGTATTGATGTACGCCAGCTCGAGGCCATTTTCTGTCCTGTGGGTTTAGGATTTAGGGTTTAGGTTTAGGGGTTTAGGGTATGCTTCAGGGATTTGGAATTTAGAGTTTTGGGCTTAAGGGGGACGAGGAAGCATCCGAAAGCAAGCGTTTACCTGCTCTGGCAGGATGTTTTCCTTTAAGGAAATTAAATGCCTTACTTCCTTGCTTCTTGAAGTCAGAAACAGTTGAACTCTGGGATTCCCCAGATGGAAAAGCAGACATTCGGTTGAAGCTTTAAGCTTTAAATGGGCGCATAGAGGATCCCTCCCCCAAACAAATGTGAAACCCCATACGGCCCCGAGCTTAAAGCACAGTAAGGTTCCTTTTCAGGTTGCGGGTTAGTTTAAGGGGAGTGTACTTAGGTATGTTTAACATAAACGAAGCAGGCAACAAGGCTTACAGGTCATTCAAGACCACGTGTGGTAGTCGTTCAGAATACGCTTTCGCAAAATAGCAAAATTGTAAGTTCCCCTTTGGGTTAGAAACTCCCTTTGAGGAACTGTAGTCCCAGGGCCGTACCAACACCTTTCAAACAACCCCCATCTATGGAGTGCCGAGAAACCTCCTCTATCTAATCCCCGGATAAAGAGACACATAAGAACAGCTCTTATGAGTTCCCCGACTATCCGGAGGAAACCAAGCCAATCTTGTTTGAGCAAGCCAAACTGCAATCCCTGAACACAAAAGGTGAGCATCACGGAACACCAGTCTAGGGCTTCGGTTTGGGAATAAGATGCAAAGGATGCATATGGAACTTCCGCAGAGGTTTGGAACGACCATTGGGAGGTCATGAAAAATGCCACCAAAGAGGGCGAGCCGCATCCCCAAAATTGTAGAAAGATATTGAAAATGCCATCAAGGAGATTAAATCGGACACTTTGTCAAGCCATGCTTTGCAGCTAATAATTTTCTAGTTGCACGAAACGGTGGTTTGGATTCAATTCGAGGTGCCGACTTTCTTCAGGAGGAGGAGGAGCAGCTCTGTTTGTGTGTGTGTGTGTCTGTGATGTATAGGGTCCTCATGTTGCCATGACTTACGAAAGATACACCAGGACCCAAAAAGCATCTTCCAGCACCTCATGCACTCCCAACCTACCACACGTAAAAAAGGGTAGGTCCCCTTACAGTAGCTGTCCTTAAAGGGGTTTTATTTTAGGGGCTGGTATGATTTATAACTCCTAAGATATTTTGTTGTAACTTTTCCTGCCGGGGGGAGTGACCTAATGAAACCTCCACTGCAACTTGAATGCAGCGATTAAACAACCGGACCTTGCACAAACTAACATGCCAAAAAGGGACCCTACATAGACCAAGGCTATTTGAAGGGGTGAGTTTGGTGGAGAAACCCTATTTTCCCATCTATACTTGTCTATATATATATATACATATGTATATATATATATACACATGCTCTTCTAAATCCGTAAAAAGCCCCGTACATCCCGTATCGACCCTCACAAGTCGTCAACAGCCCTTCCACCCGGGCCTGCTCATGTCGGTTGACTGTGCAAACTACAAAGCGATTCGAGCCAGCAATTGGCTGAAGGATGTGGATGCATGTAGGGGTCACATAAGGGTTGTACATAACATAGGGATTATAAAAGTCTATAGTTCTTCTTCGGTCAGCAACCTTATAAGCCCCTTCCTAGTCCCGATTTCCATGTCATTTTCCGCTGTCTTTTCCAGTTGCCTCTCCATAGTTACCCAAAAAACCTATGTACTCTTCCAGAACCCCAAACCCTAAACCATCAAAGTTTACAACCAAGAAAGTTGCAATTTAAACGCTGTGCCCCAAGCCTGGGGTTTTAGGTTTAGAGTTTAGACCTTATAGCTTAGGGTCTGGGATTACATAGAGTTCACCTGAACTTTCGCGGAAGGGTGATGGGTCTAGGCTTTGGGAATTGGAGTGCGGGCACCCTGCCTGCGTGCCTGAGGTTTACTCTCTGCTGCAACTCTGAAAACTCTACCCATGGACCTGGGATCGGAATCCTCACAACGACTATCCAGCCTAGACTCTGCAAAATCCTGCGAAACCATATAGTAAGTACTCAAAATTGCAGTCCCTTCTGGGGTCCCCTTTTAACATGGGCCCTCGTACTTTAGCTTGCCCAGAAAGGGACCACGCGTTTATCACTGCGTATAAGACACCATCAATGCATCTTAACCCTACGGGACACCACCACACCATATCACCTTTCATCGACAAGGGATCCTGAACTCCCAAGACAATCCCTATGGCGTGTGGATGCACGAAATGTTGGCCAATGTGTTGAGAAACCCCCTGAAAACGGTTTTCGAGAGAAGAACGGGCTGATTTCAGAGACCCAAAGACCCAAGATTCTGGGAGACACTGTCATACCTGGTTCAGGGGGTTTACAATCTGACAAACTTGTCATTTTCTTTTGGATGTGCTAACCTTCGGGGGGTGTTCTAAGGCTGCACGAGATCAGCTCATTCAAATGACAAGAGACCTCCGCCTAACATCAAAGAATGGTCTGGCAGGGGAATGTGTTGATAGTATTCAGCAGGGTCGTTTTGAAGTCAGTTCATATTCGGTGTTTCATATTAACACTGCGTGCGATCCCCGTAACGTGGAATTGGGTTGCTGCTAAAATCCTTAGCTCAGTGATCATAATGAGGATATATGGTCCCCCTTAAGTAGATAGAATATGGCGTAAATGTGGACCTTATTATAAGATACCCAAAACCATATTCTACCTACTTAGGGGGGACTCTATATATGTATATATATGGTGAATCATCTGGCCTCGGCTTTGTAATCAACAACCAAACCCCATGCCCTCATCCCCAAACTCCAAACCCTCAGACCTAAACACGAAACCCCAAGGCCTGAATCCTTAACCCTTACCCCAAGCCCCTGAACTCGAAACCCCAGAACCATGAAACACCAACCTAAACCCTCAAACGCCAGAAAAGCTGTGGCTTATAGCTGCTCCCAGCTCAGCCAGTAGTGCCTCTTGAGCCTCAGCAAATATAGGCTTAGTCGCTTAGGGTTTCGGGTGGAAGGAGGTGGAGCTTCGGATTAAGGGTTTCGGGTTTAGAGTGTAGGGTTTAACACTTCGAGTTGTTTATCCCAACGCCGACACTATTATGATAAGTATGGGGTACGAGGGGTTGCTGAAAGCCCTCCTATCCGTGTAGGGATCAGGCCTCCCCAAAAAAATAGCGTCTCTCAAAGTGCAGGAAAGTAAGCATCATAGTACTGTACTGACAGTAGCAGTACTACCAGTAATAACCACAGTACTAAGAACAATAATGTTGGTAGTAATTAAAGAACGAGAGTTGCCAGATGGAGGCTGGAGGTTTCTCAACACAGGCGGCCCTTCTGGAACCCTCCGGGTTTGCAGGTCTGACTCAAGGCATTTTCCTCTTAAGGCTTATATGGACTAATTCGGGGGGCTCCAAAAAATGTGAGTTCCCCTTTTGGGACTCCCAAAACATTGCCTCTGATTTGTGGAGACCCTAAAACCCTACGTACATCTCCCCGTGTATGCCAACATATACCCCTACATATCCCAAAAAATATATCCTTATGCATCCCCCGTGCCCACTTGAAAGGAAACTAAAATCTTTGCAGTCCCAAACCTAGGCTAGATGTGTATGCGTGCCACCATGGTAACCCCAACCACATCAGCAGAACCTGTCCTCGCAAGAGTACGCTAGGGGGTAGTCCTCGTAAACCCTAAACCCTAAATAGTAGTTTCCATTGTATCTTCCATTAGCCCCAAAAAAAACAATATGACCATAAACCTTCACGTGGCCATATCAGCTTCCATGTACGTTTCGGGGCCAACCCCTAACCTCACCTTGGGTTTGGACTGCTAAAACAAATGGAACATAGACTTTCATAATGGCATGACAGACCCCTACTCCAAGGGCGTAGATCATAAAGGAAAGTGAAACCCCTAATCCCTAACCCCTAAGCCCGGTTTTGTCACTGAAATTGCAGGCAGGCATCTTGGCTCTCTGTTCTGCGCCTAAGCAGGGATTCGGGCTTCCAGGTTACTTACTGGTGCTCCGTGCTTTAAAAATTGGGGGAGTGAGTAGAGGGACTGCGTCAGGAGATTATACATGAAGATCATTATACTGATCCACAACCCACATCTCGCTTAAGCCTCAATAAGATTAGAACCACGTGCTTCAACGTAGAGTGAAAAAGCGGTCAGGACGATGCTTTGCCTGGACAAGGTCCTTTGAGGCCTTACAGACCCTGAACCCTCAAAACACTGGTGTTTAGGCGCTGAGTTTCAGAGTTTTACGGTTTAGGTTTTAGGGTTCAGGTAGGGTTCAAGGTTTTAGGGTTTAAGGTTTAGGGCGCAGTGCTCAGGACTAATCGACGCGCCAAGGGAAGGATGCCAAAATGCCGGAAACATGGTCTTTGTTGGTCCCCATGAGAGAATGGTCCAAAAGATTTGGGATCCTCCATTTTCCCCTCAGATTCCCCACTGCGTATGCTTCTTGATCCTCGTGTTCAGGAACACAAGAGGCACACATGGGTCTGAGGCTGTTTGCTCCCTCAGTACGACTTAGATTCTATGGTGGATGTGCTAGGGTTTGCAGTCTTGAGTTTGCACCTTCTCCTGCAAGAAAAACCACAAGCATCCATGGGTCAAGAGGTTTGGGGCGTTCTCACCATCGCCATGCCATGAGAAGGCTTGGGGTGCAGAGAGTTTATCTACGGGCTACGGTGTTTGACCAGCAGGGTACCCTAATGTGGAGATGTAGTGGTGTAGGGCGTCCGAACGAGGGGGCGCTGGGAGGGTCAGGGGTTGTGTGCAATCACCTCGCCCACATAGTCTACCCAATCCAAGCCTAACATGAACTTATGAGGGGGCATACATACGATTGCGGGAGCAAAAGTTTCGAACCCTGATGAACGAACTGAAAACCTGCAAGCACCTGACGGCTTCCCGGAAAGAACTGCTCATCAGGCACCATAGCAACCATAGCAAAGGCTGCTGAAGCCCAAAGCCTAAACCCCAAACTCTAACTCACACACTTAAGCCTGAAGCGGCAAAGCCTTAAATCCTCTGCTACACTTCGGGCTTGGCATCAACCAAGAACCTAATCCCAAACCTTTACGTCAGGACACCTAGCTTTCAACCGTGAACCCTCGCCCGGATGAACAACAGGCCTTACAAGGACAAGGCCTTTAACTCTAAGGAAACCCTAAATGCATTACGAAGCACTAGTGGTGTCTGTAGGAATAGCCAGAAAAACGTTACACAATAAAACCCCCAAACCCTGCTAAAGAAACTTTGCACTACACACCCTCAACCCCAAACCCTACACCCTAAACCCTAAACCTTAACCCCTAAACCCTAATCCCTATGCCCTAACCCTACACCGTGAACCTTAATCCCTAATGTTGGCCTCATATTTACAAACCCCTCCGTAACTGCAAAATCCAGATCCTAGAAAGGAAGTCAAACCCCCCCGGGGCCCCCGGTAATTGCAAAATCCAATCTGCAAAATGCAAAAAGTTTGGAAGCGCCGGAACAGCAATGCGTACTTCTGGCTAGTACTACGATTGGCTACGACGGCTGGAGCTCCAGCTCATGGACCCGGATACCCTTGATTACGGAGGCTGCCGCGCACATCCTAGGAGGGAGGGAGGGTTGCTTATTATGAGGTGAACATTAAACCTTAGCAGGACCCCCCACCCTGTAATAGTGGTATAAGAGGAATATAAGAGGACCCTAATATAGTTACTACTATCCCTTATAGTCACTATTACAGGGTAGGGGGTCCTCCTAAATAAAACCCTTAGCCCCAACCCTATCACCGCCCACGAGTTAGGTCTCCCTGCGCGGCTTCAGCAGCGGAAGCGGCCCGGAGAGCCTTTGCGAGACCATACAGTTGCTACAGGAAATCTTTTCTCAATACATCCCCTCCTCCTTATGTTGAACCCAAATATTCCCAATATATGGAGTCGATAATACTGAAACCCAATATTCTCAGTATATGGAGTGACTGATATTAACCCGAATATTCCTAATATATGGAGTATCTAACCTTAATTGGGGGTTCAAATCTTAGGGGGAGGGGATTACACTTAGGTGTTAGTTTAGGGTTTAGGGCTCAGGGGTTGGCTAGGATGATCTTGAAAGGGGTTCATATAGAGACTAAGGGAGATACCAGGAGTTTAGACTATAGCTCACATGGAACCTGGACAGGGACCCTTTCAACAGACGACGGTCCTTTGCACCGAGGATTACGGGGAGTTCAGTCTGATTTTGGGATATAGGGTTTAGGGTTTAGGGTTCCGCTCTGGGGCTTCAGACTATGAAGATCTACTGCAGGGGACTACGGTAAAGAATAATGAGAATCAGGGTTTGGGGTATATTCAAACTACCACTGCATGAGGGTTATAAAGTAGCATTGGAATGCCCAGCAAAAAGCCTTCTGAACTTCCCAGAGGGCTCAACATACCTGAACAGACGAATATACCCCAAAATGACGCCAGCACCCTCAATATGGTTTAAGACACATTGGGACTTGGGCTTCCCTGAAGACCTTGGTAGCAAACACCTTTTGCAATGCTGTATGCAAGCACTTGGAGGTTCGTCGGATTTAGTCACGACATATAACTGAAATTGCGAACGCCTACTTATAGTCCCCCTAGCTAAAGGCCTGAAATCGGATGCCCAAGTATAAGTAGGACTATAACCGAATCATACGTAACTACGAAGCCCCTTGAACCTCCAAGCATGTGTACGGAACACAAGTGTGGCCGGTGTGCTGTCAGAATAGAGGATTTCTTGCAATGGACAGCCCTGGGAGGATCTCAGGGCTATGTAGGGATGAAACAGGGGTTGTCCTTCGGATTATAACCCTAAACCATAACCCTATATTACCCTATATACGAAACCCTAGAACCCAGTAGGATGTCTTGAGCAGTTCTTGTCTTGCACTAACTTTGATCGTACTCCTTATGCGATGAAGTCTGCAAACTTAGGAATCTGACTAAAAGTCCTAGATAAGGAGCATGATGAAGGTATAGTAGACTGACACTTGTACTTACAATTGTACTATGCCCCTATCATATTTCCTATCTATGAACTCGAACCCCTAAATCCTATACTGCGTGGGGCCTAAGTCGCTACAATTTCGAGCAACTCCCAGACTACTGCGGTTTTTTCAATGTTCGCCGCGCGCGTTCTCCAGCAGCTCTACGGACAAGTCAGCAGAGAGCCGTATCCAAAGAACTTCCTTAGTAGATGTAGGGGGTTATAGGGGTTATATGGGGATAATGGATAGGTAAATGGGAACTACCATAATGGGTTATATTGAAGGTGGATATAGCAAAAGTGGAGTTTAAAGTGATAAAGTAATAGCTATCATAATAACAGTTGGCGTAGAAGCAACTGTAGAGATTGAAGTACTAACCCTAAACCCTAAACAGCTTGTGTGATGATAAAAGACATTGGCTGTAGGGCTTTGGGCTTCTCAGACTTCGGGGAATCCTAGGAAGCAGGAGGGATATAAAAGGGGGAACCTGCATGCTACAGCGCGTATTATTTCGAAAAGCTCGCAGATTCAGTTTTAAGGCTGCAGCCTGAGGTCTTTCCCTAGGGATTTGGGGTTTAGGGTTTAGGGATTAGGGGTTAGGGTTTGGGGTTTTGGGTCTAGGGTTTGCCCTAAGCCCTTACACTCAAGCCCTGTTTAGGTAGCAACGTGCGGGTTCTAAGATACCCTGCAGCTTAGTTGTAAATAGTAGGGTTCAAGGCATTGTGTTTGAAGGCTTTATGTTTGGGGTTTAAAACGTAAAAGGGTTCGGGTTAGGGTAAGGTTTAGGTTTCAGGCTTTGGCTTTGAAAGCTTAAGATTTAGGGTCAACAATAATTCCTAAACCGGAACCCTAGTTTAAACTCTCCACCTCTGAACCCGCAAATCCCAAAGCCAACACCCTGAACCAACGAGGCGGTCACATGACAACGCCAGCCCTGAAAAACTCCTCCACTGCAAACAACTGCTAAACTCATCGCTCTCCCGACAAACCAAAACCTCCCACCAAAACTACAAAGCAAAAAAGCCCATTTGTGGAATATTTCGTATTTCTCAGAACATACCTTGTGTAATCCCAAGTAAAGACCCCCATAATCCTCTCGCACTCCTGATATGTTCTTAGGGTCCCTCGAGGTCCCTGGTTTGAGAAACTCTGATTCTTTGGGGCGGCTAAGCATGCCAGAGGCCTCAATCTCTGAACTGCTCATCGACTCCTACCTCATCTAGCACACGGTTTTTGGCTTACGTGCCTCATATTTACACTACATATTAATTACATTTTGCCCCCTGTCTCACGCTCTCTGGAGCCTAAACCCTAGACCCGCAAAAGAGCTATCTAACCAGACCAAGACACGCAGTTGCTCATCTTCTTGCCAGTGAGAACTTTGAAGAAACCAGAGTGCCCCACCACAGCGATCTTCTCCTGATCAGACTTCCTGGTGGCAAAACCACCAAACACATTCCCCGTGCCAACGAAGGAGCCTAAAAGAAGATCTGTTTACAGACTGCAGCTGTCCTTCAAAGGAACCTATCTGATATTCCGCCTTTGTGTGCGGAAGCAGCAGATACAGCTAGAAAAAAGTTGGGAGACTACATGCAAATGTGGTACTGCCATGTTCTGCAAAATACAACTTGTCTACTATCTCCATTTCAACTAGTACCAAAAGTATAGTCACCTAGAAAAAGATGTATATGCATGGATGTATATACATGTACAAATACAGACATTACCCTGCAGAAACACTGCGGGACCTTTCCAACCTCAAGCCCTGCCTAGGACAACCTATCAAACACCCTGTTCAGGGCCTTCTCGAAACAAGCCCCCAAGCACCAGACAAGTCTGCCACAAGCACGCCGAAAAGCTGCCCTAAGCCGTAAATCGTAGTCCGGCAGTGGCCCGTGACCGCAAGATCGTCAAGGTCTTGAAGTTGAAGGCTTTGGGGTTGTAGGGTTTAGGGTTTAGGGACTCTTCACGTCAAGATGATGATAAGGGGATGTGTGGAACTGTAGGGATACCTTGGGACTTGTAGGGTTCGTGGGGTGTCAAATCTACAGCCCCGATTCGTGAGAACCCAAACATGCGGATTCACCTTGAACCGTGAATTTTGGTCCTCTCTGCTAACCTCAGCATATTTCACTTCCACAACCCAAAATAACAGACGCCTCTTTGATATGGAAACCACATGCGGGCCTCTGATCGGGCCAGTAGCATCTGCTTGAAGGCATCCACCTGTGCATGGCATAGACATGGCAGCTTAACGCATCTTGCACAATCAGTAAATTTAGGCCTGAGGGTTCGGGTTTTAGGGCTTGGGAATAGAGTTTTAAGGCTTCAGGCCAGGTGTGTAGGTTCTAGGGTCCAAGTGTAGGCTTTTTGGATGATTTCGGCGTGGAGTTTAATGTACGAAGTTTTGGGCACGGGCTTTAGGGGGTTTCGGTGTCAGACAGGACATGCTAACACGCGCAGCTGTTCTCGCCAGTCTTGGCTTGTAGGGTCTGGGAGTCATGTTCTGAGGCCTATTTCGGGTGTAGGGTTTGGGCTTAACTAGAAATTCTACTATGGGGCTTCCCTCCAGCCTGTTCTAAGCTTGTTCTCGACCTATCCTGGACACCCCGCAGACCCAAAACCCAAGCACTGACTTTTTAGGCTATGTGGCAAGGGATGCGAATTATGTTTTGGGGGGGGGGCAATTGCTCCACTCCGCTTGAGACCGTTAGAACACAATTTGCGTGGACTGGAATAATGGCTATATTGAGGATGCTGAATCGAAACAGTCAACCATCCATTTCATGAGGTCGTATTTCGTGGGAACGCAGCTGAGAAGCCTTCTCCTTTCAGCAAATACAAGTCTTTTCATGCATAACAATGGCCGTTCACACCCCTACCCTCGGCTCACCCTGACCCTAAACCTTGTAAGCAGGCCGAACAATACAACATCATTGGGTAGACATAGATGATCCGCCTTAAGTAGATAAGGAAACTATTGTAATTACTTTTATTTGCGATGTATCCTTTGATTTGGTAACTTAGGTTGCGTTCCCGAACAGCCACGCCGTAAAACCTAGACATCCACAAGAGCGCAAGAAAAGCTGCTTCGCATAAAGGTATTTGCTGGGCTCCATTAAGATTTGGAGGAATGGATTCCCATTGGTATCTGATATGAGTAAGGGGTATGTAGGGATAGTGGAAAAGAAAATGGAAACCGCTATAGGGATTATATTATATAGGGGTTTGGTATCCCATTGCCCGATATAATGTGGTAGTTGTCAATTTTCTTTCCTTTCCTTCATTCCCGACTAGCAACCCCTAAACCCCTAAACCCTAATAACTCTATATATCCGTATAACCCCTTTGAGGGGCGGAAGGTGTCCATTTCATTCTCCGTTTGCTGTTGCACTTGCTTGTCCATTCCGGGCTCAGAACCAGCAGGGGTAAGCCCCAGACGCGATCCGTGGGATGAAGCTCGCTCATGAAGGACCTGTCCTGCGAATTTGTAAGCCTAAAACCCTTAAACCTATAACTTCTGATGGCAGGCATAACCCCACTGTGAGAACTCCTGCATCCACCCAATACGCTTATGAGTTGCAACAAGTACAATCTTAAGAAAGGAACGGTTGAGTGTGCAGTCTTCACAGTTTAGGGTTGAAGGCTTAGGCTGTTCGATAGAGTGAAGGTTTGGGCTTCACACATTGGAAGTAATGCGAAGAACTTGGTGACCATGATTTTGAGGTGAATCCCAAAAATGGGGTTACCAGCATGCCAGAGCCCTCGATTGTGGCCGCCGCCCCTAATTCTTGCAAACACCCCCCGTGCGCCCCCACATGTGAGGCGTGTCGCCAAATCGAGACCCCAAAGTGACAGACACTTACTTTAAAAAGATCATCCTAAACCCTGAACTCTAAACCCCAAACCCTTAAACCCTAAACCCTTAAACCCTTAAACCCTAAACCCTAGTGCGCCCCGCCATGACCCCGAAGATCTGAACCTCTCAAAGAGCCTAAACCGAAAACTCTGAACCATTTCTGAACGCGATGAAGATCCCCGGTCAGCACACTCCAGTCTTGAGCACAATATACTTATGTATGAATATGCATGAATGCGGAACTGGGAAATATGACATAAGGAGTCATGTCCTACATGGACCTGGAACAATAAGAATCGAAAAGTGGCTTTCTTTTCGCCAAGTATGGTGTTAAAAAGCAGTTGGAAGCTTAGTCGGGATGCTGACCTGCCTATATCTTGGAAATGAACGTCCAACCCTAAATCCCAAACCCCAAACCCCAAACCCTAAACCAAGCTCTCCCAGACTACCCGGGCTCCTGAGGCCACCATTGCTCTTCCAGCTCACTGAATCCTTTCAGATCTCGCACGGAGGGGAAAGCTTCCGCCAGTGCCTCGCTAGAAGGTTTGGATATGAACTACGATAGGCGGATTTTGGGTTGAGGAAGAGAAATGCTATGTATTAACAGCCACTATGAGAATCTATAGGTGATTGACTCGTTACAATAGAAATTGGATTAGAAGCGCGAACGGCAAGGCTAACCTTCATTGTCTAAGCTTCTAAACCCTAGACCCCCGCACCGCGGGCTCCAATTTTCAGAACCTTCCAGCGCCACCCCAGAAAGCTGAAAATCCTCAACTTGGAACCTCAAGCCCCAAGGACTAAACCCTAAATCCTACACCCCCTAAAGCCTAAACCCTAAATCCTGCACCCCCTAAAGCCTAAACCCTAAATCCTACACCCTTACAACCATAGCCCTACCCTGCCCAATATCTGAATCCAAAACTCTATCTACCCTACAAGCGGGAGAAGGAATGCCAAGTGCCATGCTGCTATTGAACTACCAAAGGGCTTTGCAAACCTGCAAACCTAGAATTAGAAGGTTTCAGGGTTTTGGGTGTAGTATCATTATACTTAAGGTTCGGAAACTCATTTTGTGCCTTCCTGCATGCCCTTCAACTAAGGGACACTGGGACCATACGTATTTGTAAGTTTATGCTGTCTGGAGGGCTTAGGGCTAGCAACTTCAGAACAAGTATGAGTGGCTCTTTCGGGGTTCGCTTGCTGTCCGATGACCCCTGCAACTACAAACATGGACACCGCATGCGCCCTATATGAAAAACTCAGCGTTTGAGGCTTACAGCTTAGGATTTGGGATTTAAGGTTTGGAGCTTAGAAGGTCAAGGGACTTATGACAAAGACCCAGAATGTGGGGGTTATGGGGTAGAGGCAGCGCTACGCCAAAGCTGTTTTGGGTACTTGCTCTTGGAATCCAGCACAGAATAAGGCATGGATACCTAGCAATATCATGTTGAGGCCTACTTGTGGCAAGCTTTATTTTAAAGTACAAGGAAGTTAGCACCACTGGTACTGATTTTGGCTTGTACAATACTGCCGATACCTAATATAGTCCGGGTTGGAAGCGAAGAAACAGCCTGAGCAATCAGATAGACTGATTCTGGAAAGGAATGCGCTGCCCTAAGTGTGGAGGATCTAACATTCTGAAGCGGCGCTCCATTTTGCTTATTGGTGTTTGAGGGGAAGTTGTAAAGGATTGCATGAAGTTCCTTGAAATGGTCCACTCCCCCACTGTACATTAAGCTCCAGTACGTTTGGGAGTTCATTACAGAGATCCACTCCCACACTCCGCCATCAACGTACTGGTGGTTAGCAGGGAATGGAAGAATTCAATCCCCGTACAATGCCTACAAACTCCTAATGACTCAAAGCGTCAGCAAGCTTGTTGGGGCCTCGCCTCGGGTGAACGACCCGTGTCGCAGGGAAAGACGCATCGCCTAGGGCACGAGGTGTTGCATGTCATTCCGGCAAGTTAGGTCCTATATAGGGATATATGGGGTTCTGTAGAGGTTATATAGAATCATATGGGGTTCAAGGCAAAAGCCCAGGGCTCAGGGCTTGCGAATTTTCGGCTTGGGGCTTGACCAAAGGTAGAGAACATGTGGTTTTGGGATGGATCTTGGTGGGGCGATGTAGACAATACAAGTGAACGACAGCGACTTGCTGCGGGCGCCTTGTTTTTGTGGCTGCTCAGTTTGTTCGAGGGCAAAGTTGAGCTGCAAAGTCTATGATAGGCTTAAGCTTAAGTATTAAGCGTTCGCGTCAGGATTTAGAAATCGCATCTAAGCTCTACTGCCTGAACTATGGCACCGGGCTTCAGTAGCATTTTGACGGCGTAGAGGCACGGAACCCCGGAAAAGGTGTAAGCTTTCTGGCTTGCCCTACACAATTGCAGCCCAAAAGAATGGTCATCTGGAATCCGTCCTCGCGTGTGAAGGACAGCTACCCGCACATATTACAGCTCGGCGTCTCGGGGCTTCTGCCATTGTTACATAGGGTGATAGATACGGGTCATATAGGGGCTGTTTAGGGTTTGGGGCTTAGGGTGGTATTTAAAAAAAATGGAAAAGAAAAGGGAAAATAAAATGAAAGCTGGGATGATTACATCTGCACCCCAGACCAGTGCTCCTCCTGAACCCAAATCACCAGTCCTCGCTTCCCTAAACCCTAAACCCTAAACCATAAAATCTAAGCCCGAGACCCTCTAGACCCTAAACCCTAAATCCGCAGCCCCAAACAAATCCTGAACCCTGTGGCTCTGGAACCCAGGCAAGGATGAGCATTGAGTTCGCAAGGCAAACCTCGACACGTGGTACTTGTTCCAAAAACGGACTGAATTTGATCCAACACTTGAATACTGTTGAGGTATCGTTTAAACTGATCAGCTTATATCTGTATAGGGTTCAGATTTTCCTGAACGTGTTACTCAAGAATAACTCAGTATACACATGTCACAACCTAGGGCAACTTCAGCGAATCAATGCTGGCTAGACCACTCACTGTGCGCAGCGGAGATGCATCCTTGAACGAAGCGGCAGCGAAACTAAAAAATACCAATAGCGTGAAATCTATCTGCAACTGTGTTTGTGATGGTAACAGCAGAACATCATAGCTACAGATTTGGGGCGCCTAGTGGTCAATGTAAGGTCTTGTGGAGCAGGCTGCCTCAGCGGAAGCAATGCGATTGGGATGAAGGACTACTTGGCGTAACATGTCACTCCTGAAATCAAGAACATGTTGCAAGTCACGTGAGGTTTCATATATCGTTTGGGGTATGTCCGGCACTCTGAGTACAACCCTCTGAGAGGGCAACCATGATATTAGGAATGCAACCTGCGGGTGTGGAGTGCAGGGCTAGATACTTCAAGCTTGTGAAGAGACCGTCGCACTTGCGGCTGGGTGGTTGCAGCAGAGTCATTCCTAATCATGTTTCCCATGAGGGGCTACAGCAGTAACGACAATGTTCAATTCTTTCTTATCTTGCAGCCCTAAAACCTAATCCCCAAATCCACATAAAACCCTGCATTTTCCTGTAGAAAGGGATCCAAGTTCGTGGTACGCAGGGCTTGGATATTGTTGGCTACAGTTCGGACTCAGGGCGTCCATTTAAGGAAGGGCTTTCCTCTTTTGGTGGTCCCTAAAAAACCCAACCCTAGTCGCATGTCTGGGTCGCCATCCTCCCAATTGTGTGGCTGCTTATTCTTGACTCAGTTGACAAGATCTCCTTCGATGTACTTCAAGATTTTAGTCTTCTGACTCTTCCCCCATCCCCGACAATACCTGACAAAGGAATAGATGAAACCTTCAAACGCACAGTCGTCCAACTGAAATTATCACACGTCCGGTCGCGATTCAAATTAACTGTCATTTTCGCTGAAGGGGAGAAAAGAAACTCGCACCTTTTCCACTGTCATGTTTTGAGGGACAGCTGAAACTAAGAACGGCCCACTGTAGATTTTTCTAAATCCTATAACCAGAGCGAACCGCAAGCCGTAGGCATATCAAATCTGCAGCCTTGACTATTCACACCATGTATCATGAATGCCTGCAGCAAACTAACCACACACGCGTTGTGTCAGAAATAGGCCCTCAATAACAAAGAAACAACCATACTATAATCCTTCTTATGGGATCTACCCAAATGAACCCCCAAGCTTGGGCAACCCTAAAGCCTGTCTTCCTGTATGTCTTGGATACTGCCCCCTCCCAGTAA
>CAJNIZ010009902.1:94368-106442 GCA_905231905.1 Symbiodinium pilosum
TTAGGGTTTAGGGGTTTAGGAGGAGGGACCCCGACAAGTAGCTTACTATTCCCAGATACGTTGGTGTGTCAGGGTACCCACTTCGAAGCACTGCCAACAGTAGAAGATACAATCGACACCACGCACAATGTAGCAGCTACAACATTAGCTATAGTCCAACCTCCTGGTATCCCGCTTCATATCCTGATAATAGTCCACCATATAACTCCCATGTAAAGAGTTTAGACTATGGTACATATTAGCAGGTGTGATCAGGTGGGCATTTGCCAAACTATGGGTCTGAACACAGACCACAAGAACATTCAAGCCTGTCACGTTGGAAAAGCCCATGAATATAAACAACAAGTATCATTACCTCATGTTTGGGGAGACCCAAGACTTCACTGAAGCTGTCTGAGAAGAACTCTAAACCCTGAACTGTACAGCCTTCCACCACCTTAAGGGCCAACGAGCGACGCATGCTACATTTTACCTCTAAGGCCTCAAGATTAGGACCCTGCAGCTATCCTATGTCTGGGTCCTAATCGTGGAAGTTGGGGTTCCAAAGATCCCCCACATTTTTTGGCTTTAGGGTTTGAGGTCTTGATTTAGGGTTTAGGGTTTAGGGTTGTTTTGCACATCAAGCAATGCACCCTTGCGGCATGCGGCGGCAAGATCACAGTCCCCAGCCAAATTCCTAGGAAGGTGGTGTCAGCTTCACATCAGCGATCTGCATCCAACTTGCCATGAGCCCTCCTCATATCTGGGGTCAATCTCCTCTAGGACCTCCTAACTATCATACGACTACAATTGGATCTTTATTTTGGGGGGTGGGAATACGAAGAGGGGCTTAGGAATCAAGACCATTTGTCCTGAGAACAAACTCCTCTTGAAAGGTCTCATCAACACCCAAAGCCCTGAAACCTGACCCCCCTCAACCCTAAACCCTCAACCCTGAACCCGTACCTGCCCATGCAATAGCCTTGGACACCATAAGCCAGGGCCCAGGCTCATGCTGGGCCTCGCAATTTGAGAGTCGAGCTTTGAGATCGGCTACCTGCGGCATGCTAGGAGAGCATTGCCAAAGTTTGCAGAGCTCTTGAAGGTCTAGGGTTTAAGGCTTAGAGCTCAGGGTTTACACTTAACCCTCCTAACATACAAACGAATCAGCAAGCGACAGAATAGAGCAATATAGCGAAGGCGACCGGAAAACTTCCAATTCTGGCAACAACTCTTCGAAGTTGGGACTTGAACTCAGCTACCAGGTTAGATATATACTCCTACTTCACCCATGAGCAGGAATCCCAAGGTAATACCTAAACTCCTATGGAGTTTTTCCAGGATGCCCGTTTGAATGACAGGGGAGGAGTCATATCTTGGACCCTACTCTTGCGCGCAAGACAGGAACTGGCACCAAGAACCCTAAACCCTAAACCCTGGCAAACTTGGCCAAGACATGCTGAACCGGCGAGGTCATGCTGGAGCTTCCACACAAAACATACATACCCATGAATACTATAAAAAGTTATCCCGCCTGCTTGAAAAGCCCAATGTAATTTCAGTACGAATGATTTCGAAGCGGCAGTGATTGGGGCCAATGAGTTTTGGAAACCTTTCATGTTCAACTGTCTTGTCCAGTTGATTCTTTATTCGGGGGCAACGGGCAAAGAAGCCTATATAACCCATAACACCGTATGTAACCACCCAGATACCCCTTCAGAGCCATACAACCCTACACCCTCAACCCTAAAGCGCTAACCGATTTCAGCCTCGCGCTGACGTGCAGCCTCCGACCTCCCGCAGGAACAGGGCTCGCTTAGTCAAGGGGTTGAGGGTTTAGGGCTTAAGATTTTGGGTTTAGGACTTAGGGTTTAGGAACTAGGGTTTAGGATTTAAGGTTTAGGGTTTAGAATTTCGGGTTGAGGATTTCGGGTTTAGGTTTTAGGGTCTGGGGTTTAGGCCTGGTTCAGAGTTTGGTGCTAAGGGCTTACAGTGCATAAGGCTTTGAGGCTAGATAAGCTTTTCACGAAACCGCAATGCCATCGACTAAAACGCTAATTACAAGTGCCCACGGGATGCTGTTTGCTGTTGACCGGGATCTTTCGCCGCCTAGCCTGTACGAGGAAGACGCACGGTTCACGGCACTAAGGCTTTGAGCCTGAAGGTCAGGATTCTAACCCCTAAGCTGTGGCTACTGTAGATGACAGCATGTGCCGGACTTAGAGTTTGTGTCCTGATTTAATACTTTGGGTTTCATCTTTGAGGATCGTCCCAGGGATGGATATTGCGCATTATGTAGGCGTGTAACCTAAATGAGGGCATGGTGGACTTGAATTAATAGGCTCAACCGTGTTATAAACCAATGTCATCAATGCCCATTCCAAGTCGATTGATGCGTCTAGGGCAGAAAAAGCAAGGCTGCAGGAGGGAGTCTTCAGCCTGATGATCAGGAGCTTCATGAAGCCAAGATGTAGGGTTTATTACCGCAATAACGGAGAAACACATGAAAACCACACATAGAAATGCGGCGAAACATGAAATGTAAATTTTGCTTTTTCAAGATGCCCCAAAAACAACTGCAGCTTGGCTAGATCCTAGCTTTATTTTAACTAGATAGGTAGAGGAATTAGTGTTCTCCATGGTTCTACTTACGAAAGGCCACAGGAAACCGTCTGGTTCTAACCTGGGGCTTTCCCCATCAAGAACCCCAGCCCAAAAGCTCAGGAAACACCCCGGACCCCACACCTGCCCCTAGACTCTAAACCCTAAACCCCAAATCCTAAATCCTAAACCCTAAACTCTTAACCCTTGGGAGAGAAGGCATCAACCCAGAGGCTTATGGTTGAGGGTTTTTCGGGTTTGGGGTTAGGGTTTACGGCTTACGGTTTAGGATTTCAGGTTTAGGGTATTTAGGGTTTGGGGGTTGAGGGCTTAAAGTTCACACAAAAAAAACCCAAACCCCAAATGCCCTAAACTCTACACCTCGAAGCCACAGCCTACAAAGCGCGCAAGTCTTTTCACCCAGATATCATGGGGCCACTGCGTCCCAAGATTTAGGCTCACACCTTAATTTTAACCAAAAACTCCTCAACCCTATAGGTCCACCCGAAGATGAATCCTCCAAATCACACTTTTCCAGATGGCCACAAACACCTTATGAAGGAATACAGCCTACACGATACTGGGACCCCTCTATGTTCTTAAGCTAGACCTAAACCGTAAGTAAAGAGACTTAGAATGGCATCTACGGTCAGGAATGAAGGGGTATTGGGCTCCCTGGGTTCTCACCAAAACACCTCGCAAGGTCACCCCGTAGCTGCGTCGTCTGACCTCGAGGTCTAGAGCTTTAGGTGTCGGGTTTAGGGTTTAGGAACCCAAAGCCCTAAACGCTAAACCTTAGTGTTTCGAGAAGGGGCCGTTGGGCATGCGGATTACGATGTCGGGGACTTCGGGCTCAGGGTTCAGCATTTTGGGATTCAGGCAGTAGTCTTCAGCTTTTTAGGATTTAGGGGTCTTAAGGGCTACGAGTTTTGGGGATAAAGCGGTTTTACGAAGATTTTTCAAATTCGGAGTGAAGTTGGGGGACCTTCACATGAGGAGTATAATTTCAGGGCAACACAAGGCAGTCTTCATTGTTCCTGGTCCTTAATTCCTCAAAAACGCCAAACCCCCTATCCCTGAATTCTAAAAACTAGCCCTGCTGAACCCTGAGCCTCAGCCACAAACTCTCCGAAGAAAATTCCTACCTCAAAGCAAGGGTTCCGAATCCTACCAGGTGCATCCCCAAACCTGCAATCCCCTCGTAGATGGTACATCATGTCACTGCGAAACCACATGGCGCCTATGCAAAGAAGGGTTGGAAACTCCTGAGCTCCGAAAGCCAAACCTTACATCTGGCATTCGCCAGGCACATTGTCAATTATGGAAGTTCAGGATTCAGGGTTCAGTCCATGTGAGAAATCCTAAGCCCCCTCTGCAGATCAAACGACTCAGGTCATATTACCTGTGGCCCTTCTCTTTAAACCCTAAGCCTTAGACCCTAAACACCATCACTGCCCCAAGAACTATTTCCGCGCACCTGCCTAACCTTTTCTCCCAAGAACGCCTCTCCGAAAAACATTGGCTCACATTTCTTCAAGCAATACAGCACTAAACGGGCAATAGTCGTAATAGAAACAAAACCAGTCGCCGGCTATCAAACTGGTGCTCCTACTACCCCACATCCTGCTGCTACTGCAGTCTACAGTCGACAGTGCCAACACACAATAACCACGACCAAGGGTGGCTCGTAGACCACAACTACTGAATAACTATTGCTACAGCGTGAGGCCACTACGGCAGCGACCAGGACTATGGCCGCTAGTTGTCGACAAGTAAATTTGTCGCAAGTACTCTTAGCACATCCCTACCACGACAATCCACAACTACCCTTGAAGCTGCCACTTCTTACCCAGAGAAATAATCTAGACCTGCATCCCTCAACCACAAACCCCAAGGCAGTACCTGCAGCTAAACCCAAGGCTGGGGCGTTCCAGCTGCGTTTTCTGCTCCCGCAGGCTCCTCACCACGTGCTCGCACCGCAGAAGCTCCTGAGACGAGATGAGTTCTAAATGACATGAAGTACGTCTTTGATGCCAAAAAAAAGGACTACAAAGGAGTGTGTTCCAAAATTCTTGCGTGGTAACTTCTTCCATGTGGCGGGCCGTAAGAAGCTCTGTACCCCTCCAGGGACTTCTGACCGTGCTCCCCCCTTCAGTTGAATCAAAGTGTAGAACTTGTGGCTCTCCAGTACATAACCAAATGGACTACACTAGAGTCATGAGGACTTACTGCTGCTTAGCAAGGGAATGTAATCCCTATGTCCATATACTATCTTCCCTACTAGACCCCGGTAAGGGGATCTAGAAGGTATAGCATACTACCAAAACGCCTCTCTGGAGCCCCTACATCTCGATTACAGAATGTACTGATGTACTCTTACCTCATATTAGGACTTCTAATGATGATCTCAAGGGCATCTATTTTGGGCTTTAGGGTTTAGGGCATATACACCCTGAACCCTAAACCATTTTCGGGGATACTCTTGACTCTTTTAAGAGGCAGTGGGGTCCCTGGGATCGATTCCAGACAAGAGTGAGGCGAGTGACAGGCGTAGAAATCAAACCCCAAACCTCACCTCCTTCCAAATACCCATCATCGTATAAAGCCTATTGTCATGTGAATTTGGGAGGCAACCCGAGAAACCAAGCCCTACTTCACGGCTTAGGGTCTACCAGGATACCCCACTTCTGGTGCGTCCTATTTAATTGGCTGTACTGCTACCAAAGACATGCTAAGTTACAAAATGATAATTACCCGGGCTGTCTTGCAGAATCGAACATGATTTTGTCCATCAACTGTAGGGCATGCCTCGTCCATGTACGGTTGGAGTTTTAGGCTTTTAGCGCTGACATGTGCGAGCCATTCTTGAAGGTTGTAATCATCATTTCATGTATATACACTCATGCATATGTGCATATCCAAATAAACATGTGGATTGGATATCCTAAACCATGAAACCTCCCTAAGCTCTCTTGGTATACATGTAAATATGTATGTTTGTATAAATACATATGTATATATACATATCTGATAGCACATAAGCAAGGTTCATGAACGTCATCATCGGAGGGGTCTCGGCCCGCCTCATCTTTGCTCCTCGCGACTTGCGCATAGCGTTGGGACTCTACACGCTCTCGCCTGAGGGAGGCTAAGGGTTTAGGGGGTTGCAAGGCTCAAAACTATGTAGGTAAACTTTCAGGTCCCTACAACCCATCACAGAACGCTAATGGCCCGTATCAGTTGCCCATACTTCTTTTGCTGATTTAGGGTTTAGATCGGTTTAGCATCCACGGCTTGGGTTTCAGGCACGGGGGGGTTGTCGAAGTTCAGAAAAATGAGGCTGAAAAAATTGGGGCAGAGCTTGTCACAAATTCTGTAGATAGAATCCGCGGGTTAAAACCCCTACACCAAAAATTCTGCTCTCCCTTACATCCCCCCAAATTCCTGCCAAAGTTTATGCTTCCTTGCAGGCTCTGGGCTCGGCACCATACCCAGGGGTTTCAATGAATTGGGTTTAGGGTTTAGGGTTTTAGCAAAAATTTGGTTTGGGATTTTGGGCTTTGGCTTCAGGTTATGGGGTTTGGGGCCTTTTGGGGGTCCCTATTGCCTTCATGATAGGGACTTTCACAAGGTGCTCCAGTTTTTGCACAATCTCGCATCTCAAAGTCAGACATGTAAATCCCCATAGCATCCGTAGGAACGATCCATTCTGACTTTCCGTGCCTATCATCAAATCCTACATGGGGGTTTCCCGAAAATAGGGGTACCATTTTGAGGGTCCCTTTAATAAGGACTATAGTATTGAGGGGTCTATATTGGAGTCTCACTGTTTTAGGAAAGTACTAAATAAAGGTATGCTGATGTATGGTACTCCAGGCTCAAAGGCTTCGAGTAGCTTGCCCGTTGCACTGCAATACAAAAATGATCATCAGACACTCGAAGCTCTACGAACCAAGGGCAAACTCTACTTTCATTTTTGTCTTCAAGTTCGGTTGGGGCTGATGTCTTTACTCGACAGTTCATCAGTGGCTGTAACAGTCTCCTAGACTGAGCACGATTATCCGGCTTATAATCCCGTGTAAAACTGCCCCAAAGTCAAGCATGCACCACCAAATGAGCTGCAGCAAAAACAACAAAAGGCTCTTCTGGGGGCACAGAACCCATCGAGTTCCATACTTGAGCCTGGTAGGTACCGGAGCTGTAGGAACTTTAAAGACAACCGCGTTACTCACTCTGACTATGGTGATTTTAGCTCTACTGACAAAGTCCTACCTGCACTGCCCTAGAGCAAGTGGAAGCAGTAAGGTACCATTTTACACCGACAGCGGTCTGAGGATGACGTTTGCGATTCCATGTTAGTTTGGGGACGAGGCCTTCGGAATGGCACGCGACTAACTTGGGAAGGTAAAAACTCGCAACAACCGCACAAACTGCCTTAAACTGCGGGCCAGTGGGGACCCTAGTCGGGGATCACGCAGGGTGATTTTGAGAAGCTGAGGCCGCAGCATCAGCTGCTGCTGAAGCATGTGGGCATCTCGATCCTCCAGGAAAAGATGCTGTTGGGCAGCTGAAGCAAGCAGCGGCAGCAGCAGCAACGGCAGTAGATCGAAGACGGGAAAGAACAAAAAGACTGGGAGGAGTCATGTCCGTGTAAATGTTCTTCCTTCGAAAAAACATAAAAGATTTCAATAGTCTTCATAGAGCCCTTGTGGAATCTCCACTGCAACTCGGCATCTGCACATTTGGCCGCCAGGGTCGACAGAGAGGGTGATCACGTAATTATTTGCTGCCATGCTACTGGGTATAGGTTAGGCTTTCTTTGCTACGGGGCTATCTAAGTACCTTGGACCCAGCAGACCTCCTAAAGCCGCCTTTGGCTGGATGCATCTATGTAAGAGGGCTGTCTAGGGTTCATGGTTACGACGAAACATGGCTCAACCTGGGTTTTTCTGCTTTGGGAAGCACTGAACTTCAAGGCGAGCATGCATCAGCAAAGAAATCGCTGACTTAGTGGCGAAGGCGGCCGATGCTTGATCCAGAAAGAAGAGGTTTCAAGATATAGTCCTGAATACTACTATCTGTAAAATTATTATCACTCCTCCAAAGAAAAGGCCCTCTGCTTTTGGGAACCTCAATATGGTTTCCACTCGCTGCTTGCACGGTGACTTCTGACCTAGTGACTTCAACCTCAGCCTCAAAACAAACAATTAAGCCATGAGCCCCTAAAATGCCAAACAACTACACGGTTTCTCTCACCTTCCCCAACTCCGGAAGACCCTCAGCCCCGACCCAACTAGTTTGCTCCTGATGGCTCCAAGCTTTCGAGCGACTACCACTGGCTCCAGCTGTCTCCTGCTGAGAAACTCCAAGTCTCAGGCTTCAGAGTATCTGAATGGGGAAAAAGGTGGCTTCAAGAAACTTACCCTGAAAATTCCCGAACGAAATAACCCCGACTTTTTGACAAACTAAAAGGATTGTGTGATGTTGTCCTTTGCAGCGGGTTCCTCTGCGAGGCTAGGAACCCCTTCATTTGCCAGAAAATCTTTTAGAGCGCAAAGTATTTAGTTTCAGGGTTTAGTTTTTCGGCTTTTTCACGTACAGGCCGTATAGGGTTACAGTCTAATAAAATTAACATTTCTTCGTTTCCCGTGAGAAATTTGGAAGAACCATTGCCAAACACCCAAAGCCCAAGCAAGCCTCATTTCTGGCCCCTCAACCTCCCTTATCACAGAATTATGCGAGCGAGACCAGCCGCGTGGCTGAGACTAAGACGATAATGGTTTGTGTTTTTTGCACGGAATGCGAAATTTCCAGCGAGATTGTTGCCCGCACAGTGACTCTAGTGTTACCTGAAGATTGTGAAGGGCAGTTTCCGACATTGCTTGTCCAGCTCCATTCGGGGGCCAGCATGTGGCAGACGACAGACGTCAGTGGCAAACAAAAAGTGGCAGACAAAAAGTGGCAGACTTCATGCTGCCTGCGAACGGTTCGCTGAGCTACACTAGCTTTTTCAAAATTCCAGAAAGCGCAAATCGTTGTTGCCTCATGAAGATGTTCCTGGAGGGCGCGCACTATTCCAAATGACTTCTTGGCAAAACCCGATCTCACCATGGCTCGAGGTACCTGTCAAAGACTGGAAGATAGGCATGACGCCCGTATACGGTTTCTCCACTGCATGCGGGCCGCTACCTCAAACCTACTGCACACGGATAGGAAAACATGAAAACTGAACCTCAAGATGCTTGTGTCCAACACCGAAAGAAAAAAACGAAAACCCATCAGCTTCAAGTGTGCCACACTGTTTGCAACCTTTGATTTAACCCCTCGTGTCTTCGTCAAACGTTCATGGTCATGGGCATCCCCCTACTTGCAAGCTGAGAAGCCTTGGTTTCCTTAACCGTGAAAATCCCAACCTCCGGAGGCCAAAACCCTAAGCGTCAGATGGACCAAAGCTTTGAACCACAAACCCGAAGCTTCTTCCAACCCTCATGCTCAAGCTCAAACTCGTCAGTGCAGTCTTTCGAAGCCAAGCCATGCGCCATTGGCAACAGCGCACTGTATGCGCGAAGTGGTGTCATCATGACGTTGGTTCCAAAAAGGTTACGGTTGAAAGCTGACGAACAATGTCATACTGATTGTTTTGAGTCTGCTACCGGCTACAAGTTGAAAATTGAGGGTCTGCGTTTTGCCCTCAGCAGCCCATGTGTCCATTGTGACATGCGAGCATTTCAAGCTGCATCTGCAGATTGGCTTGGGGAAAAATCAAAGTCAAAACCAGCGATACCATCTCTCAACACTTTTGCATAGTTGGTTTAGGCGTCGTAATGGACACATGTCATGGCAAAACATCTGCATTACTCTTACCAAACGCATTCCACCTCAACAGCTTTGGTTGCGCACAGCAATTACCGAAATGTCAAACAGATCGCACCTGCGTTGCTAATGCTGCCGTCATGTTGCCATGTTGCCATGCATGTCTGCACTTCCAAGCTGGTTGTCCTGAGAAGCCAAAAGCCAATTTTCCAGGTCATGTAGGTGTGTGGGATCCATGCTATGAAAGTTGTAACGAACCCCCGGTGGTGGTGAATGGGTCATTTTCCAAATCAACGGCATGTCCGTACAGGCCGTTGGTCTCGTGACCACCATCACAGTTGGCCCATGCGAACGTGCAGACTGAGAAAGTTTGAGCATTGAATGCTAGCGGGGGATCATTGACAGCTATACCTGGCCAATAAAATGATTGTCAGAAATTCGTCTCCATGGCATGCTGCAATATACTCAAGATAAACCGTATGCAGCACTCAAACAAACAAACTTTGAACTACGTAAACAGAAATATTGTCGTATGGAACGCTCACTGGTATTTGCTGACGTCGGCTCAGCCCTGTTCTTATTGAAGTTAGCCATTGTAGATGTATTTTCTTCGCAAACTATTGTTTCACAATTGTTCAAAAGTGCTTACAGAACACGTGCCTTAGCAGACGATGTAAAAATCGTGTACCTCAGAAAAAATGCTGCCAACGCTGGGCGGTTCTTCGGACAAATTTGCACAAGTACATGTACGCGAGCTCCAACTTGCCTTGCTGTTGGCAGACATGTTTCACTCCACTCTCGCGGAAACACCAGCTGAGTCTGGTGATCAAAACTCGCATGTAGACTGAAGTTCCCTTACATTTTCCAGTTTTGGATGGAAAGGCCTTATTGCAAAAATCTTTCTTAAACAAATTGACTTTAAGCAAATCAAGTGGATTTGGCATAAGTAGCCACGGGATCTCACCGTCCATCACTAGTCTGCTGTGATGTGACACGCAACTCCGCGAGCAAATGGTGATCATGGTGGGCTGAATTTCTTGCACCGATGCAGCCCTCGCCGAACTGCATCATCATGGCTCACAGACGTGACCCTCGAATCATTTGCCACCACGATGCCCCACCAGAGTGAACGCTATGTTTTTTTAGATTGATCGGAGGGTTCGGGTGGGACATGTTGAGCAAATTGATCATTTGAAAACGTAAAGGTCACCGTCACCTATGACTCTGGGCCGTGATGCTGCAGGATCACATTGCGCAAGCTCACGAGCCACATGATGGGATGACCGACACACCTCAGCAAGAGCAGGACAATGTAGACGTAGGTCTCGAAGTTGTTGACGGCCTGGATCGGCTCCACTTGCATCCCCATGTGGTCTAGGCTCTATCATGTAATTGGGGATCTCCAGCACGTTGGCGTCCAAGAGAGTGAGCAACATGACACGCAAACGCGTGCCTCACACGCCTCTCTCGTTTCCGCGGCGGGCTCTCGCCGAAAGGTGTCTCTGAAGTTCTGAGCTGGAAAACTTTGGCAATCCATTGGGGTTGTAGGCCCCGCCGCAGAAAAGAGAGAGGTGTGTGAGGCACGCGTTTGCGTGTGATATCATGCTAACAAGTGCTGAGCTGCTCCGCAGCTGTTTTGGTTCCCACCCTCCCTATAGGAGGAACAATTCTGCTGAGAATCTTTTTGATTCTCCTTTTCTAGCTGGAGCTTTGCTCTCGCCGAAGGTGTCACTGAAGTTCTGAGCTGGAAAATTTTGGCAATTGTTTGGGGTCGTAGGCCAAAGTTCAGCTGGAAAAGGAGAATGAAAAAGATTCTCAGCAGAACTCTTCCATTCCTTGCAGCGGCCACAACAGACTCGCGAAGCGTTGGTGCCGCACTCTGCTACGCGCGGAAAGCTTGCAGCTGGTACGGGCACAGTGGCACAGAGAAGAAGCTGCCTCAATCGATTTCTTGGCATCTGGTGTCAGCGCAAGAAGGATGTTCAAAGCTGCGATCGCCTGCAGGTAACTTTCCAGTGTAGACTGCTGTCTGACGCGCATCTGCCACATGAGGTTAAGAATTGATGTGCCCAAGTTGTACAAATGAACACAGCCTCCACCTCTGAGGCCTCCAGGCACCCGCGAGGGACCCGCGTGGACCCACGCCATACAAAGGGCTGTGTCATACATGATGCAATAAAACAATGACCACGCACGTCCAACACTAGACTTCCCTCAAAAGACTCTAGACCCTCTCTCTCGCTTCTTCTAGGATGGAGCCCAAACGGTGCGTGGGAACCGTGCAGCGTAAAATGCACCCGCGAGGGCGCGAGGGCCGTGGGACGCACGTGGGACGCGCGGGACTGCCTCTTGAACCCGCAAGGACCTGCGCAGGACCCGCGTCAACCCACGCCATACAAAGGGCTGTGTCATACACGACGCAATAAAAGAATTACCACGCACGTCCCTCTAGACTCTAGACCCTCTCTCTCACTTCTTCTAGGACCTGCGTGGACCCGCGCCACACAATTGGGCCACATCGCTTCCTGATGGACTCGCCAAGAGCTGTGTGGAGCCCACAGCGTAACGCAAGGCCGCGAGGGGCGCGTGGGACCCGCGTGGGGCCCGCAGGACCTGTGCAGGACCCGCGTGACGGCCTCGCCGCCACGCAAACAATACTGCCTCTTGAACCCGCAAAGGAC
>CAJNIZ010009904.1:2618-12807 GCA_905231905.1 Symbiodinium pilosum
GGCCGAACGACTTGTTCGTGTTTTTTTTTTTTTCGGTCTGGTGTTGCGAGTCAGGCCCTGATCCATTTGTCATTGGCACGAGAATTGTCCACAGCAGAGAGCCAGCAGCCTGAAACCCAGCTGATTTCATTGTCCGAGTCTGGCGATCTGGATGAGTTTTCATTGCATCTGAACTGGAGGCTGTCCAACTTCCTAGACAAAGTCACGGACAAACAAGAAAACGTCCTTGCCCCAGCAAAGCCCAATACTTTACATGGCCAGGATGTCAAGTGATAGCAGGTGGAGTACGAGTCTTTTGTGCAGTGGTTGTATGCGCCGGTGCCCCCATCTTGTTTTCTTGATTGTGTGGCGTCCCTCGCACCAGTGCCAGGATTCAAAGCTGTCCGAACTGGTGCTATCGCGCAGCAGCCGCATTCTTCAATACATTCACGGCATGCATGGGATTTGCTAGGCCAAGCAAATTGTTGCAGCTCAGGTCCGTTGAAGAGTACCACGCCTTTGGACCCTAGGCCGTTGAGTCCAAGCCTTACTGAACATGGGTGACGTTTTTTCGAGCAATCTGTCACCAACAAGCTTCAAAACGGAATAAACTTGCATAGTGTAGTGGCAGTGCAACCAGGATTTTTGTCTGATAATTGTTGTCCTCCAACCTCGCACTGAGCGAAGCAAAGGCAGAAGAAGGATTCCTAGTTTGGACGCCATCAAGGGGAAGTTTACATGACAAAATCAGTGGTGTGCGCTGATCAGTGGCACGTTGGTTCTTTCGAAAGTAGACACTTACTTCGCATTCGCATGTTTTTGTATTTTCTACAGACGTACCGGGTCTGCAGGATTTGAGTTGAGTTATCCGAGATATCCTGAAACAGTGTGTGCAGTTTGCCAACTCATCCAAGCGTGGATGTTCTCGGTGGGTTGGGAAGGCAAGAGCACCCATCTCTCTCCATACCAATCATGCCACGTGTGAGTTCGCCTGGGTTGCATGTGGCTGGCATGGCTGGGGATGGACAGGGATGTTGCCTACTGGGGATGCTTCATCTGTGAGTTTATGAGGTGCCGTGGTTCCAGTCAGCATCCTTTCCACGTGATGTTGTGTTACCTCGCCCGGATTGTGCCTTGCGCTGCCAGGTCTTGAGTTTTGTGTAGCTGGCGGTGGATTCGTATTTGTTTGCTTGTGTTGTCTCAGCTGGCGTCATTTTTGGCAAGGCGGTTTTTGCGACAGCTTCGGAAGAAGCAAAAGTTCCACCTTGCGCAAGGTGGGAGGACGTTGGCGCGGATCGTTCGCCACAAGGTGACTTGTTAGGGCCGTAGAATGATTTGCGCATAGTTTGCAAGCCGCACTTGGAAGTTAGCCCGGCAGAAACAACATCAATCGACCAGGCAGCTTCGCGCCCGGAACCAAGCCGTCGTGGAAGGTCACAAGATGGAAAGGCACTGGTTCTACAGATATCCAAATCACATGCCCAGGGGTCACGTTGGTAGTTTGACGAACGTGCTGTGTGGCTGCCATGGTTGACCAGTGGAACTCGCTATGATGCCAGGGTGGCAGCCCGAATGATCCTCGGCGAGGCTAGTACTGCCCATGTAGCCTGAGCCTTGCGCGAGGGAGAAGCAAACGGTCAATCAGCCTTTGTAACAGGTGCGATGGACCCTCCCAGGATGGAATCTGCTTGGCCAAGTCGGGCTCTGTGAGTGTCATTGCTGCTTGCGCACTTCAATTGTGATCAGATTCGAAAACGGGACAGCATTTGCAGTTTTCATTTTCACGCAGTTAAGGCATGGGGATTGCTCGTCTCAGCAGCTTCGTGGAGAGGGGTGCGCCATGCTGGAGTGCAGAGTCCAGTCGTGTGTAAAAGGAACTTAGTGCTCGAAGAGCGTTCGTCCGGGAACAGCAGTTCCAAGGATTGTAGCTAGATATAGATAGATGAGGCAGATGTCTAGACGTCGCAGATGCCATATGCGTGCACATCATTGCAAGCTTGGGCCTTCATGTGCATTTTAACTTATCCCCAGCTCACCCAACATATCCAACGACAGTTGCGTTTGCAGTAAACAGACTGAACGTGCCAGACTTCGCACAGACTAGACAACGTAGACTTACATAGACGTTTTCACTGGAGACGTGCACAACAGGTATAGTGCAAGGGCCACAAGATCTTGGCATGCCGCAGAGCAAGATGCAGAGGCCCAAGATTTCCACCGATCGCGGCTCATTTTACGTACCAATGGAAAGCAGAAAACGTTGCAGAGGAAGGTGGCAAAGAATACAGAAGGACTTCCATTGATTCGCCAAGGCAGCCGCGATACAATTTCCCTCGCTCAAGAACGAGATCTTCCCAAGGGTGGGATGGCTCGGCCATCTTCTGATGCAAATAGCATTCATGGATTTGTCAAGCCGTCGTGCTCGGCACTCCTAATGGTGCTTTGACAGATGACATCTCATCAGTTGCAGTCTCCAGGTATCGAACTCGGCCCCGGACTCCGGGTAAGGTGAGCGGGCATTCCTCTGGCAGGGCTATCGTGTGATTCTTGTGGTTGCTGTGTGATGGCAGATTCAAACAAGGCTTCCACTTCACCCATGATTTAAGATACGTAGGTCAGTTGCCATGACAAGCTCTCGCTGCAGGTATCGACCCCAGCAACAGAAGCTCCATCAGTCGAGTCTGGTGTTTCCAACATGGTTCAGCTATGTCAAGACTTACGTTCTCAGCTGCCTTTCAAATCGTGGATGGCTGTGGATGCTGCGCTCTTAGATTGGGATTTCAACAGCGGACTGGTTATGCCTATGGTTTCTGTACTTGACAATACGCCAGGAGGGTACTCCGGCAGTGGGTGGGTCAGCCCAGAGGCGCTTTGAAAATCTGGAGTGCTGTAGTGGCACCTGTGGCATCAGAAGTTTCACTTTAGTGGCAGTCGGGCAAAATGCACGAGCATGGTGGTGGCATTGGGCAATCCTGTTCTCACAATTGTTCAGTTGTTAGCGACGGGGATGATCCGAACCGGTTGGCAAGGAGCTCCCCCGCACACCGGCACCACTCCTCCCTGACTTGAACGCTTGGACCTTGGTTCATACAGGGGTCATAAGTTATAAGGCGTCTGCAGCAATGACAGGTGGCGGCAGTCTGCACACGTCATTCATGATCCAGCATATCTTGCCACCTCATGCAGGAACGTCCTCGGCAGCGAGCCTCATCACAGGCTTTTGGGTTCCAGACAGTGCCAACAGCCAGAGTGCTGCATGTGGACTATAGATCATCATGTTTTGCAATCCAATTCAGCAGCTTTGCGACGAACGCTGCATGTGCAAACTTGCTGCAGTGAACTTGCTCAAAGTTGGCGAACCGCGCAATTGTGGTCTCTAACCACATAGCCATGGAGGGCCAGGATGACCAGAATCAGGATCTGACCCTCTTTGTCCAGAACCTGCTGAAGGAGATGCAGGGGCGCTTTCAGACCATGTCAGATTCCATCATCAACCGCATCGACGACATGGGCGCACGCATAGATGACCTTGAGAAGTCCATCTCTGAGCTGATCCAGGAGGCAGGTGTGGAGGGTGAGGCTGCTGGCTCCACCCAAGCGGCGCCTGCAAGGCCTTCGTAAAGCTCATGAAAGCGTGCCCTGCGAATTCGGATCTCCCAGCCTTGCCCTGACCTTCGGGTGTCGGGCTGTCTCAGAGTCAATGAGAGCACGGTGGTTTCAGCTGCAGATGCTGCAACTTTTCCAGTGCTGCCACGGCTGTTCCACCAGCCTGAACGAGCTGTGTACTGAAAAGCAACGTGATAAAAAGTCGTACCTGTTGGCTGCCCGGCGGTATCCCCTTTAATTAACTTGTAGGTTAGCATACGATTTCTTGACATTTCCGGTCTGCATGCATTGCATCCTGCAGGGCCAGAGACCAGGCTTTGACGTCGAGCGTTCCATGCACAGGCCCCAGCAAGGTAATCTGGAACACATTTTGTCCAGGTGGTTAGTGTGCATACTGCGTGTGTGGGTGAGAGCTCGCTTTTCAGGCCGGAGGAGCGGCGCATCGAACTGAGAAGGCCGGGGAGTATCGTGCTGTACAGGAGACAAACGAGACAAGTAGTGCAGACGCCCCGATTTGCCTGCTTAGCTTCCGGGGGTCCATAGTCGCTGGATCAAATGACGCCAGTGGACAGGCAGGAGCTGCTGCAAGAGAATCAGCATCAGCGGGATCCTGAGAAGTTCGGAGTGCCGCTGCATTCGTTCAAGGAGGCAGTCCCAAATAGTAGACCCTGAAGGTAACTTAGCGCCCGTGCTACCCGTTTCGCGCCCTATTCCCAAAGGACAATCAGATATTATCAGAACTAGCTGTGTCGATCCGAGAAAGGCCATTTAAACTAATCAAGGGGTTTCGGTTTGTCATCGCACGTGTTGCCTTCGCTGTAGGCAGGAGATGCAAGAGTACCACTACCGCTGCCAGAAGCTGGACTCTCGCCAGCGCATGGGCTTCTCAATAATTGTGCTACTCTGCTTTCATGAGTTGTTCCAGCTCAGGAGCGGGAGCAAGCAATGAAAAAAGAAGATGTGTGGGAGGCCTGTACCCTTAAGATTTCATGCTTCCTGTGTGGATGAGTTGCCTGCCCTGAAGCTTCCATAGGTTTCATTGCCATTCTATTGAGTCTGACAGCGAACGCAAGACTAAGGCATGGACACCATCTCAGCCCGCCCGAGTGGTGGCACTGGCGCAGGTGCAGCGCCTTCCATTGGTTTCCAAGTGTCAGACACTGTCAGTTTTGCGTGTCTGCCAAAGAATGCATTTTTCCTTTTTGCCTGGATCCTATGCACAAAAAACCTCTTGTTTTTTGGCAGCCAGGCGCCGCCTGGTGCGGCACCTGCTCGGCGATCCAGTGCGACTGAGCGCTATGAGCAGCAGCTGCAACAGGTGGGGGACGCGCAGCAATCAAGAACCCAGGTAGAATCTTTTTTCCTGAGCCCTTTCTATGATGCTTTTGCCGGAGATACTGTGAGTTCCCAATCTGATACTGCGCAGAAAATTCTTCTGCTGGTGCAGTTTTACCGGTTTTTACCCCCTCGTGACTTCATATATTAGATGTCATGCTGACTGGTGCAAATAGTGTCGTGCAGAAACCTGCCATCCGAACTGCTTGGAGCCAGGCTCAAATCTCTCCTTTTTCTTGTAAACCACGGTGGCTACGTGTAGCTATTGCTAGCAGCTCAAAGTTGGCTAGGATTCTGGGAGCGAAGCCACAAGTATTTAGTGCAGTTCTGCAAAGCCGATGCCTGCCAGGAACTTGCACGTCAGCAGCAGCTAGTGGCTCGGCAAAAGGCTTTTCAGTTCCATGCCATGGAAGCCGCATTTGGCAGCTTCAGGCTGTATTGGATTTGGTGTTTTTCATGGTGCCCGTCTAACAACTGAGGAGTTGGAGTTACAGGGCGATGGTGCTGCCTCGCTCCAGTGGCTTCTTGTCTCATTGCACATCTATGGGTATATTTCCTTGAAAGCACTGGCTACTGGCTTGGCTGTTTGGGGGCTTAAGCGGCTTCGCACCTGCATCTGCAGTCTCTAAAGAAATAAACTTGGGTGCGGTGGGCGCCGTGGGCACGGTGGGCAACGGCGCGTTGTGGTGCCGGCGGTGCATGGCTGCAGCAAGTGCCATGTGCGGGGTGTAGCCGCCGGCCTAGGCCTGGCAGTTGTGGGTCAGACGAGATGTTGAGGGATGTTGAGGGTTGCCTTTCACGCAGTTTCCACAGCACCGCGCTGCCCACCCTTACGAATCTTTGGCTTCAGCCGGACGAGGTTGCAGCGGCAGCAGCTGCGGAGGCGCCAGGACGAGGAGACTTGCTGTCAGCCAAGCCTCTTGACCACTTGCTGGAATTCATCCCGTGATAGCGCGTGCATTCCTATTACCACTTTCCCGCTACGTATCATTGAGCGCAACACTCTCCAAGCAATGCGACAGGACCAACTGCTGCAGCAGCAACGCAACCAGGCCTTGCAGAGAGTGTAGTGCTTGCTGTTGGCTAAAGTTGTTGGCAGCCAGCCGGGAACATTTCATCTTGTTGGCATGCTTTGCTGGTCTAGCATGCAACATGGGCCGCTCAACAGGCTTGGTGTGGTGGGCTGCATGTGCGCATGCGGACGTCCTGCTGTCCCAGTCACGAAAGCTAGCTTGAGTTTCTTGCGTTAGCTTGCAACAAGCCCGGCAGGGTGGTCATTTTTGACGGTTTTTCAGCTAGACAGCAGGGCAGGGACCCTTTCGGGCGTGGTTTGGCGGGGTCGTTTTCCGACCCCTAATGAACACATAAAGAACATTGTATCTGAGCTAAAAGAACACCTCGTCAACGCTTAAAGAACACCTTTTTTGGCTCAAACGTGCGGATAAAAAAGGTGTGAAGGAAAGAACACCACCAGTGCATCACAGACAAAACAATACATGGTCGACCATCGCATGAACCCTGGACTAGCTTCGTTCAAGCTTCTTGGCCTTCGTTCAAGACTGGTTGTTTTTGAGTATACGTACACATTGTATCTACTAGAGTATAGCAGAGTACTGGCGAGGACCAGATCAGTTAATGTAGGCAAAGTCGCATGCAAATAGACATGCAGCTACATCTACAATGCATACTATTTGAGCGCCACGCATTTAGGTGTCAATCACGAGCTTATGTCCTGTAGCCTTCCTCATTCCCAGTAGTGAAAAGGGGGGAGAGTGCGCATCTGGATTCAGTTAGATCCTGCCCTAGCTTTCGTCCCAGTCCCTCTCCCGAACGCATGCGCACAGGTTCGCCTTCAGCAGGAGCAAGCAGACCTGGCTTTACAGCGCAGGCTTCGCGTGAGGGCGTGCTGATGGGATGTGGCGGATCAGAGTCTGTGGATCCGATGTTGCAATAAATGCTCATGATTGGGCGATGGCAGCAGCTTTTTCAATTTGGCCTTGGGATCAAAAACGGGATTGACTTGATTGACAGCAGAGCACTGCTTGACTGCGGAGGCAGCAAGAGGCCGAGACTTCTCGCAGCTGGGACGAGAAAGCATATCAGGTTTTGGTAATGGCTGGGGAAGGGTCACTGGATTCTGGATTTCGGTCTGGCCTGCCTGCGGCGCTGTGTGGAGACCTGACGCCGCACCGAGGTCAGCGACTGCTCAACCAGCAGCGGGTCCGTGATGAGGCAAGAGTTGCTCTCTTATCCCGTCTTGAAGATAGAATCCGATACCCCCAGCCACAAACCCTTACAGGAGTGTCTTGTAATCACTGGGACCTCTCCAGACCATGGCCAAGCATTCAGACAGTTAGCACAGCAGCACAGTCAACAGCTGTTGTAAAGCTCCTACTTGCAGGGCTGGCTCGCCACTGACCTTTGCCTCTGGCTCAAGGTGTTGAGGCATCAGCAGAGGCGGCAACCGCTCCTGCCCACAACCTCAGATTGTTCCATCGCAATGCGTGCAACGGGATGAGGATATATGATATTTGAGGAATTTAATATGCTCAGCGGGAGGCTTCGTGATCGGCAAATGTTTGTGCCCTTGAGACAACTTGGGAAGACTTTAGAAGAATCCGCACCTTGCCTGAAAACTGACTAGGCAAGACGTGTCTCCAGCACCGCCGCGAACCGAGTTTTTTAGAATCTGATGCCTTTCCAAGATTTTTTGGCGTAGGGTCGATCCCGTTTCCTCAAACATGCACAGGGCTCGACATGTGACTAGGAGTGTCCTGCATTCTTGGTCTGCTGGATAAGGGGAACAGGCCTCCAAAGAGTCAGCAGTCTGCGCCCAGGGCTGTGGACCGCGC
Source organism: Symbiodinium pilosum (assembly GCA_905231905.1). Lineage (NCBI taxonomy): Eukaryota > Dinophyceae > Suessiales > Symbiodiniaceae > Symbiodinium > Symbiodinium pilosum. The sequence goes on from CAJNIZ010009904.1 coordinate 10,391, forward strand.
AGCCTCGCCGCAGCCGGTAGCTCCACTGTCGCCCACAGCGCTGTCTTGAGCCTCAGCGTAGGGACGATCAGGTCGTTAGTTGTCAAGCGGTTTGGTGTGCAGTCTGGTCTGGTTTGCATAAAGCATTGGAAGTCTGCTACTCCGCTGCGCCTGATCTGACGGCATAAAAGCGGAGGCAGCACCTTCCAGCGCAAACTGCTTGGCAAGATTTGTCGGAGGTCATGGGCCAAGCAATTTTGTACACTAACCACCCAAGCTGAACGTGAACAGCTACCTCGTGTTTGGCAAGGAGAAGAATTGTGGCGCCAATCCCCAAGAGGCCCAAGGCTCCATCCAGGACGAAGAGGCCTCCAGTTTCGCCTTGTGGCCAGTGCAGCCTTGGTGACAGCTTGCCAGCTTTGATAAAGCTCAGAGATCTCAGGAGCGACTAGTTGTGCAGTGCTTGCTTGGGCGAAGGCAGTTTGCAAAGCGGATCATGCAGAATTCGTGACCTACCAGGACTTGACAAATTGTCGCAGGCTCCCCTGTCATGTAGACAAAGCAGCCTCTTTGCCACAGGAGTTTTCCAGCCGTCAGCCTGAGGCCGGGGGTTGACGCTCTTGAAAGTCCTTGACAAAGTCATGCTTTGCAGAGCCACTAGGGAATCACAGGATTCTTTGTTTTTTTGGCAACTTCTGATCATTTTGCCTCATAAACTAGTCGCGCCGCCGGTCTGGTTTGCATGCATGTCAGCATGCCGTGTACTGAAAGGGGAAGCCCAACACACCCTTATGCCCCTGACAGTCACTGACCAGAGGAAATCCGCTAACACCGACATCGCCCAATCTCCAGCTGCATTTGCAAACTATAAGCCTGGACACGACATTTCTCTTCTCCTCTGGTTGAATTGTTTTTGGTTCACCTACGTTTTCACGGCCTGGGTTTAGTCATGATGTGACGGTAGGCTCAGCTTACGCTCGCTGCAGGCGCCGCGCGCGGCACGTCTGCCACTCCGCCGGGCATGCCACGAACCAAGGGACCTGGAGGAGTAATTGGTGTGCTGCGCAGCCTGTGATGAAAGAGACCTTGGTTCGCTTCAAAAGTGCTACTGTACGCACTCGCCTGGAGAATCATTGCAGGAGCATGAGCGCCAGCAGATGTACATTGATGAGGAGCGCCTGCAGGCCACCACGCGGTTGCACGGACTCATGGAGGCAAAGGGGATGCAGTTACCTACATGGTTGCAGCATGTCCATCAGGTCCAACCTCCTTAGTACGCGGGTTCAGATTAAGGCTTGAAAGTTATGCATTCAGGCTAAGACCCCGAGCTCATTAAATGTGGCCTGTACCTTCGGAGCGCATCATAGCACCAGGAAATGGAACAATGGAGGCAGCAGCTCGCACGGGCCTTGGCCCCAGATTCGGTTCAGGATGTTGGGCCTTGCCGCTTCGGTGCAGGGCTCCATGACTTTAGTGCAACTGTACAGAAACAAGTTTGAGGGGCGTATGAAAGTATGTGAGACCACCCCGAGCGTTGCTTCATTTTCATGCGTGTCAAGTTGCTTCATGTGTGTCAATGGACAGGCACGTTGTTGCAGCATTTGCATGGAAGCCCTGCCGCCTAAGGGCAGCGCTTTGGACAACCACGCAGTGACTTGGCCGGAGCAAAAACTGGGCACTTGCTTTCGCATTCTTGGATTGAGACCATTGTCGTCGTTGTTGGTGGTGCTCAAGCATTTGTGGCAGATGGCTTGCCAGGAGAGAGTCCAACCTGAATAGGCCCACCCCAGTGTGTTTGGCAAAGGCGTTTGAGCCAAGCTTGTGATGCAGCGCCAGCCCAGGTGGAGGTTTGGCACCATCAGCTCTTGAACGGCGGGGCCAGATGCTCAGCTGACGCGTGAGTGATTGTCCCACATGCAGCCGCAGATGGAGCAGCAAGTGTTGAAAAAGGGAAGGACTCCTTGACAGAGCCTCTCTTGGCAAGCAGTATGATGCACGAGGCCTGCACGGACCAGCTCCAGAAGGAGTCGGTGCACTTTGAATGTATCGGTTCTCCCGACAACTTGCCTGTGCCTGCTTCCAATGTTGTTTGCTGCAAAAGTTCAGCTTTATGTTTGTATGATTTAGGAGGAAGAGGCTGCCAAGCGAGCAGAAGAGGAGCGGCTGGCCAAGGCCAAGGAAGCTGCAGACGCTGCCAGGCAAGCAGAAGTGAAGCGGCTGGCCAAGGAAGCTGCAGAGGCAGAGGCTGCCAAAGCAGCGGAAACGGAGCGACTGGCCAAGGAAGCTGCAGAGGTTGCCAGGAAGACCGAAGAGGAGCGGCTGGCCAAGGAAGAGACAGAGGCTGCCAAGCAAGCGGAAGAGGAGCGACTGGGCAAGGAAGCTGCAGAGCTTGCCAGGCAAGCGGAAGAGGAGCGGCTGGCCAAGGAAGCTGCAGAGGC
>CAJNIZ010009905.1:2367-12807 GCA_905231905.1 Symbiodinium pilosum
CACACACCCGCGCGCACACACACACGCACACACACACACACACACCCACACACACACACACACACACACACACACACACGTGATGTTACTGCAAAGGCTGTACAATGGAATCCTAATTTGGGTGCTGGGGTTCCGAAAACGCCCTTAGCATGTAAAGTTTGACATGCTGGCCTGTGCGGGGCCCTCAGCCTAGGTGCTACGGGTTCAAAAGGTGAAGGTTTTGCCGTTGAGGGTTAAGAACTTAGGGCTCGTAGGGTTCGGGCTTTTCACTTTTGGGGATTAGGTTGGCAACATGGGCGTTTCTCAACATCAGGGCCCTTGGGGACCCTGGGGACGTACACGGATTACTGGAGGATTGTAGGGGTCTGTCAGGCATTAGCAGGCGACTTGCGTGAGAAGTTCCAGTATATTCCACATCTAGGACTGTTCCCTGGCGCGCGGAAGATTAACCAGCGAAATGAATACTCAAGAATTTAGTAACCCTCCTTCTTTCCTTTTTACACTGCGTGTCACCAAATCCCGTGCCATGAGCAATCATGTACCCGAACCCTTACCAATCCAGTCTCTGTTTTCAAAAGCACTCCTGACAGCTGGGTGAGTGGCTCATGACCGCGCATCGTCTGCACCTGACAAGGAACTTAAATCAACGTACTATAAACAGGCAACCCTGCTATTTACTATGCATCCAAAATATGGCAGCTTGACCCCTGAACCCTTAACCCTAAACCCTATATACCTGCAGTATGGTAACTTAAATTCAAGTTCCGTAACAGTAACCCAACTTGGGTTTCTCTCATTGCATTCTCTTGTCCTTGGCGGCCTCTAGGCCTGGACTTGGGGGTTTGGGGTTTAGAGTTTAAGGGTTTAGGGGATTACACTCCCCGAAACTAACATGGAAACTCAAAAAGGGCCCTATAAAGACTACAGTTCTTCTACAAGGGGACTAATGGGTTTCCATGTTAGTTTGGGGGAGTGTAGGATTTAGAGGCTTAGGGCTTAGGAGCCCTGACGTCGGTACCCCAATCTGTTCATATAGGGCTTCCAGGCTCCATGTTCACTAGTGTAAGGTCAGGGGTTGAGGCCAAAGCCTTACACTAAGGGTCCATGTGGGTATGCTGTATGTACTTGGGGTCCGAAGTTCATGCCACATTCCCACATGGACCTTTAGGGTTAGTCCATTCCTGTTTGAGATGCTTGCTAACAATGACCTTGTGTTACTCGCTGCATAGACTTACATATGAGCCGTTGTCTAAACTCCTAGTATCCCCCTTAATAAGCTCTATAATACTCCCCTATGTAACTCCCTATATAACCCCCCTTTAAGGAGTTTAGACTGTAACTTATGTAGACTTTGGGGTTGAATGTTACTTTTGCGGTTTAGGATTTCGGGTTTAGGGTATTCCAGCGGTTGAAGTGGTTGATGATGCCACGCTTGTCGTCGATATGTAAAGCTGACAGGTTGCTGTTGAGATTCGATTGGCTAGGCAGTGTTCTAAGCCATCATCCCTGAACCCCATTTCCCTAAACCCTCCAGACGAGATAAACATACGTAGATTGTATAGTGCGCAAGACCTGAAAACAACATCATGACCCAAAAAATGACATCTTTAAATGCCGAACCCTATGCACTTTCTATAACCCCCTGAGCCCTGAACCCGAAACCCTACACCCCTAAGTGCTAAATGACATCTTTAAATCCCGAACCCTATGCACTTTCTATAACCCCCTGAGCCCTGAACCCGAAACCCTACACCCCTAAGTGCTAGATCCTAAGCCCGTGAACCCTACAGTCTCCTAGGACCTGGGGAATCTCACAGGGCACGCATGCTACGCTAAGAGAAGCACGTATCGATCCTAAGTCTCCCACGCTAAGCACTGGTTTAGGGTTTAGGGTTAAGGATGGGAATCTAGATCCTGTACATCATAATCCCCGACATCTATGTATAGCCTACATTCAACGACTTAAAGTCTGAACTCCTGAGCCCTAGGTCGCTGAACCCTATGTTCCACACGTACATCCCAAAACCCAAAACCCTGAACCCCAAACCCTAAACCCCAAACCCTAAACCCTAAACCCCAAACCCCAAACCCCAAACCCTAAACCCTAAACCCAACACCCTAAACCCTACCTTAGCTAAGAAAAAAAAGCCTTGTCCAAGACATCGGTGACGTACGCCGGCGGAGTCTCCGCGCGGGTCTGCGGCCGGCAAAGGTGTCTAGGATAAGGGTTTAGGGTTCAGGGTTTAGGGATAAGGGTTTAGGGTTTAGGGTTTGGGGTTTAGGGTTTAGAAACAAGGGTGTAGGGCTTCGGATTTGGGTTTCGGGGTTTAAGGTTTGGGGTTTGGCTTCACCTCTCCCAAAAAAAGACACGGAACCATAGAAGGGGCTTTCCCCAAGGTGCTTTCAAAAAGGGGGCTGTAAAAGTACCCTGGTTCTAAATCATGAATGCTTCACCGCGCCAGGTTCATGTGGGTTTGGTACCATACATGGCAGCTAGCTCTAGAGCTTGTCTACCAAGCTTAGAGGGTGGGAAGGTTTCCACGGCATTTAGGGCTTCTGAGACATAATGATTCAGCTAAGATTTCTGAGACATACTGTAATTTTAGGGGGGTACATAGACCCAGATAGCGGAGGTTTATCTCCCCAGATGGTTCTTGATACACAAAAAGCCCTGGCAGTGAGAGTAGTTGAAATTGGGCTGATGAGATGACTACTGCTTATACCCAAACCCCTGGGAGGATCTAAGATAAGATCCCCTATATAAACCCATTCTAACCCCTACATTTTCCTTATATAACCTACCATATGGTTCTAGGGGATCGAATTTTTAGATCCCTTTGGGGGTCTGGGTAGTTGTTTCTGTTTCCTGGGTCGGTAGGCATTAAACCCTAAACCCTAAACAATGGGCTTTGCAGAGACTAAGGGTTGGTAAGGTTCATGGAATGATGCGGTGTACAAGGTCTAGAGTTGTCTGCCTAAGTTTTTATGACTCTTTTGAGAATTCTGGAGTGGACGTACGGCAATTTGGGCCTTTCTCGCATACAAATCACCATGCAGGGTCACGTGGGGGTGAGGTCGTTATATCACGGGTGTGGTTGCAAGTTTAAGGACACTGTGCAACCTGGCCGGACCCCCCTAAACCCTGAACCCGAAACCACAACTCCTATAGACCCACTTAAGTAGATAGAACATGCGGTATATGGGGATCTTATTATAAAACACCCCAAACTCTAAACCCTTCTGCTTTGAAGACCAGGAAAGCTGCTCAACATGACGCCACCTTTGGAAACAAAATCCAGGTGCATACTGCACCAGGTATCATAATTGCATATGGGAGCTTCCGAAAATCGGGTGCGTACCCATAGTGTTTCGGGGCCCCCCATTAATGGAAACCTTAATGTTGAACCTCAGCAGGATGCAAAGAAACACACTCAGTAATCCAAATCCTCTGTGCACAAGAGTCTTATCCAAGGATGCTCCAGAACAAACCCTAAACCCTTAACCCTAAAGCCCTAAAACCCTAAACCCTGAACCCTACAGTGCATGTTGCATGGGTCAGGTTTGGGTTGCAAGGGTCCACTGTAAAGAGGCCAAAACTCAGAGCCAACATGGGTCTAGGGTTCAGGGTTTAGGCTTGCTCACTGATTGTGAATAAATGTACTTACACCTAAAAGTTCAAGTGCAGCCCGTGTAGCAATATGCAGTGGACCACTAAACCCTAAACCCCTAAATCCCAAAATCTGAAATCCCCAAACCCAAAACCTCTAAATCCCTAAGCCCGACGGCTCTGATAAACCCATTTGTCATTTCAAGTTCCATGTTCCTTTTCCATGTGATTCTCCAGAATTCTGAATAAGCAGATGCCGAAACCCCAAGGCCGAAACCCATCCCTGTATGTTCGATGTACCCCTATACATACCTGTATATCCCTGTATACTCCTATCTATCCCGATATGCCCCTACAAATCCCTAGATGTCCCTGCTTGGAGAGAAGGGGGACTTAGTGAGTATACTTGTAGCCCTATAAGCCCGGCTTGGCCGGTTGATAACCTACTTAGTAAGTCCTCCTGACCCTCCAAGTGTATGCGGCTACATATATGTATATATATATATCCTATATACCCCAGTTAAACTGTACAGCTTGGGTACTGACTCCACTCATTAACAGTTGGGTAATATTTATGTTATGATCATATAAAGCTCACAAAATGACCCGCATTATAGAATGTTAATGGGTGGTGGCTGTGCCCAATGTACAGCAAGCTCTGTTCTCCCTCTCCTCGCCTTGGCGTAGACCACGTTGGGGTCCGACTCGAGTCCAGCCCATACTGCAGGGTTGTATTCAACCTTACGCAGAAGGTTAGGTTCAGGGTTTACTTTTCAGGGTATATCATGGGTTATATAGGGATTATCTAGGAATGATGTAGGGGTTCGCTAGGATTCTGTAGGGTTTCTATGGGGATGTTACCCATCTGAGCATCTGAGGATTCAGGATTTAAGGGTTTGAGGGTTTGGGGGGTCTCCATTTTTAACGAAATTGGGGTTGCGTGCCTGATTCTCTAGGGTTTGGAATATCCATTCCTCCATCCACTACGAAACCCTAAACCCTAAACCCTCAGCCCTAAACCCTAAACCCTAAACCCTAAACCCTACCTGCCTCTGAATTGCGGGTGCTGGGCTTGGGGTTTCGGGCTCGGGTGGTTGAAGCCAAGGCTTCCTGGGGTGTAGTCCCCTCCCCCTAATAGGGTTTAGGGGTTTAGGGTTTAGGGGTTTAGGGTTTAGGGTTTAGGGGTTTAGGGTTTTAGGGTTTTAGGGTTTAGGATTTAGGGCACCCACTTAATATCAAATATTCCCAATATATTACAAAATACCACATTATGGGAGTATTCAATATTAAGGAAGGGGTGGGGGGGGGGTTAATCTTAGGGGGAGGGGAGTAGAGCGTTGGGGGGGATTTTGAGGTGTTGGGTTCAGGGGTTCAGTGATGTAGCAACAGTAAAGAGAAAATACAGGTAATCACCTAGGTGACAGTGACCATGTAAAAGAATTTGGGCTTGAGGGTGAGGGTTCAGGAATCACCCTCAACCCTACCTAAAACGCAAACCCTAAACCCCAGACCCTCAACCTCGTGTTTTGGGCTTTGGGTTGGAGTGTAAATGCAAAGTTGGAAGCCCTGCCAGCAAGACTAGGGCACTGCTTCCTGTGGATCAGGTTTATGGTTTAGGGTTATCAAATTCCAGCAGCCCAAACATGTAGCGTCCGTAGGATCATTTCTTTGTATAATACTATTTTCAGACCCTGAAAGTACGGAAATTCAGGACAATTCTCTACATAAATCACCTTTTGCGGTGAGGTCGGGTGAGGTGGTTGCAATTTGGACAGTACTACGGAAGGGAAATGGTAGTTTACCAAAATAGGGGGACCCCACTGTAAAAACCCTGCCAAATACTATAGTCCTTGTTTTAGGGACCCCAAAGGGTGCTCCTAATCCTAGGAAATCCTGAACCTAATACCCCCCCAAATGCACCTAATTTTGGGAACCCCCCTACTTGCTAGCAAAGCAGAGTGACAGTTCGCAGGGCTTCGATTGCGGCCTCCACAGCTTTGATGTTCCTCGGTGGTGGCTAGGAGGGTCTGGAGCTTGGGGTTTAGGTATCAAGGGATTTAGAGTTTAGGGTTAAGGGTCTGGGCTTTTGGGAGGTTTGCTTCCTTTCCAAGACCGCTAGGAGTTAGGGGGTTAACAGGGCTACATGGTTTGAATGGAAGCTAGAATGGTTTATATGGTCAGTAGGGTTGCAAATGAAGGGAGGGTTTGTCGTATTGCTTTTCAAGCGCTTAAGGTTAGAGGAACTGGTTGACATACTGTGGATGTCTTGCACCGCCCTATATCAATATCACCCATGTAGTTGTAACTACCGTGCTTGGGGATCCCAAGTGGTGCACCATTTCCTCGTCTTTTGCTTGTGTGATGGCCACCAGCCTCAGAGAACTCGGCTGAAGGGGTAGTCCCCATATAAGATATGCCCTAAGGGTCCAGGTGCCCTGCACTTGTACACGCCCCAAAATATCTTATTCCAAAAGCCCTTTGCACCGCATTTTGGAGCACTTTGCCATGACTGAGTCCACATGAATTTCACTGCCCAGGCCCATGCATACTTGCATCTTGTACACGCGCAATGACATTTACAATGTCAAAAAGCATTCATCTTGACCTTGCATCAGGAAGTCCAGGTCTAATGCTGCAAAACACTGAGAGCTGCCAGCCGGCCCCTAAACCCTGAACCCCAAACCCCAAACCCCTAAACCCCTAAACCCTAAACCTACTCCCTGATTGAAAAATTCACGGTGTTGATATGGATTTAGGGGTTGTATAGGGGGTATGTAGGGGTTATATAGGGGTTATATTGGGGTTCTGTAGGGGTAATGGAAGAGAAAATGAAGACTACTATGTAGGGTTTAGGGTATCGGCAAACCTTGAAGCATAAGCTTCTCTTGGCCGGCACGTCCGAAGTGTTGCTTCAGGTCCGCACGCTCTTGTGCCTGACCATCTCGCGGAGCCACCGCAGCAGCTGTCGGGCACGCGCGTATGTGGGAAGATCTGCCCTGCGATTTGTTGAAGTCATTTTTGCCACAGTGGTCGCATGCCGGAATCGAACCTCGGCACGCGATAGCCAACGGCAAGAGGATCCAAGCCAGTGGCGGCTGTGCGTTGCCAAACATGATCTTCGCAGCAATGCAGGGCACCTGTCCGGGTTCTGTGAACCTGGCCACAGCCGGATTTGCGAACTGCCGGCATCATGTCTAGGGTATACGGGGGTTATTCGAGGTACCTTTTTGGGGGTCCTCACTATAAGGATTATAGTATTTTGGGGTCTATATTGGGGTCCCCTTATCTTAGGAAACTGACATATATTGGGGGGAGGGGGGGATATATAGGCAAAATGGAAAAGAACATGGAGACTACTATTTAGGGTTCAGAGTCTATGAACCATACTTCTGAAGCTAGGGTTGATCCTAAAATTACTGCATGACCCGCGGTACCCTGTTCCTTGGGAACATGTGATGATGAGGTTTACCAATGTCAGGCAGGATTGTTGATATCAACAAAACGGAGCTCTATAATCCAAAAGATTCCCCCGGTCTCCATTTCATGTCCAGCGTCTGTGTCAGTTGATTCTCCATTCTCGAGTAATTAGATTTTGTGAAAAAAACAAAACCCTATCGACCCTATATCACCCCTATATCCCCTGAAAAAAAGCTAAAATCTTGAACTCTACCTCCCCTGAACCCTACACTCTAAAACCTAAATCCCAAATCCCAAGCCCCAAACTCTAAGCCTTAAACCCCAAGCCCTAAACACCCTAAACCCTAAACCCTAAACCCGCCAAAGTAGGGCAACGGCCCTGGATCCCAGGCTATGGGCTTTAGGACTCAACTTTAGAGCTCCAAGGATCCCATGGCTAACCCGAAGCCCAGTTTAGGGCGTGGGGTTTAGGGTTTAGGGCTTAGGGGTTTAGGATTTGGGGTTTAGGGTTTAGGGTTTGGGGTTTAGAGTTTAGGGTAGTTTGGGTTTTTTGGTTTAGGATTTGGGGTTTGGAGCTTAGGGCTAGGCCCCAACTAAAGGGGCCGGATACCTAAAGAATAAATAGGGGGCGGGGCTTCCAAACAAAGTTGGGGTCCCAGTTTCGGAGTCCCTAATGTAAGGATTATTATATGTTGGAGTACATGCCCCCCCCTGTTTATGGAGCCCCCATATACTTAAGGCCCGGGGGGGGGGGTCCCTGGAGAGGGGGTTGAGAGTTTAGGGTTTGGTAACAGATGCAGCAACAAAAATATGAATTATGAACGTGAGCTCTAGAGGAACTGCGCAGCAGAAGTCTGATCAACCTAATATAGGGATGCCAAAAAAATACCAATATGAGGTTTAGGGTTCAGGGTTTAACTACCTTATAACACCCTGGGGTTATATAGTGGTATACGAATATCATTCACCGATTCTAGCATCAACAATATCAAGCCGAAAACAGACCCACACATGTTCCCGCTTGCAGGAATGTAGAACCTGCCACGGCCTACACCTTACATGGCCAAATACCCGGAACGCCAATCGCTAAACTCTGAGCTAAAAACCAAAAGCCGGCTTCGGGTTTAGAGTTACCGCTTAAACCTAGGGCAAGATGCTGGTTCACAATGGCATCGCCCTTGTTCTTGTAGGTCTTCTTGACGGCGTCCTTTTTGAATGTGTTGGTGGGGCTGAAGATTTTGGAGCAAATGAACAACAGAGGAATCCTGAAAAGGGGACAACAATCTGCAACTGGCTGCTGTTGAGGTTACAGGTTTTTGGGGGCATATCAACTATACTCCTTGAAGGGGTTTTATAGCGGATTATACAGGGGAGTATCGCAGGGGTTATTTAGGGGAACCTTGTGCTCATATGCTGGAAAGGAATGCCAAGCCCTCTTTGCAAGCAAGCCAAAACAAATCTTCAAAAGGGTGTGACCGTGTTGGAAGACCTTGAACTCAAGCCATGCAAAACATGAAATTTCCCAGGACTCGGCCTTCTGAATCCTGAGTCCAGACTACAGGTTCGCCTACTACATCCCAAACATCTATAGTTAATCTGGGCTGCTGTTAAGGAACTTAAATTAAGTTACCATAATGGGTATATATAGCAAATAATAGGGTTACCCCAATATAGTAACTTAATTAAAGTTCCTTAACAGCAACCTAGTAATTCTTATCACGAGAACTCCAAAAAGACAAAGCTCCGGCATCCTCTAAAGCACCCACGCACCATCCCTGTGCTTTGCTGTGCTTGACGTTAAGCGCAAGTTCATGAACGAACCCGTTATAAACCCATGAAGCCATAGATTGAGAAGCCCCATCCCAAACCAAACCTCAGAACCCTAAATACCCTGAACACTGGTCTAGGGTTTTGGGGCTTCGGGCGTAGGGTTTTGGGGTTTAGGGCTTGGGGTTTGGAGTGTGATTCAGGCCTCAGCTTCTCGACTTTAAGCAAACCTTCTTACCTAAACTGCGCCCGCCGGAGCCAAGGATCACATAGTGGATACTTTTAACTCAAAGTAGCTCCCGCATAGAAGTTTGGGGTTTAGAGTTCAGGGTTTAGGGTCTAGGGTTTAGGGTAGAAATTTGGGGTCATGGATCACCACCATTGGAGCACGTGCGCCTCCAAGAAACCAAACCCCAACTCCAGCTCACGCACAAGCCTAGACCCCATACCCTGGCATCACAAACCCACAATCCCAAAATCGAAGCCGGCGCACCTAAACCGCAAAACCTTCAACCCCAGACGCTAAACCCCAAATTTTAGCCCCTTTAGACCCAAAACCCTAGACCCTAAGCCTAAAACCCTAAACCGTAAACCCTGAACCCTAAACCCTAAAAATCCAACTCCACCCCCCCAAGGACATGCGGCCTTGAGGAGGGACAAAGCCTGCTCTGTGGGCAACACGCCCGAAAGCTCGAAGAAGACCTGGGGTTCAGGGTTGAGGGATTAAGGGTTCAGGGTTTAGGGTTTAAGGGTTTAGGGTTTAGGGGTTTAGGGTTTAAGGGTTTAGGGTTTTTTGGGTTCAGGGTTTAAGGTTTAAGGCTTAAAGGTTAAGGGCTTGGGATTTAGGGCTCAGGGTTAGGGTTTAAGGCTTAAAGGTTAACGATTAAGGGCTTAGGATTTAGGGTTCAGGGTTTAGGGGTCAAGGGCTTAGGATTTTGGGGTTAGGGTCTAAGGTGAAGAGTTTGTAAATTGACCAATACCCTCATCGAATCATATGCCCTGAGAGAATGCAGAAACAGTAAGGTAGGGGCTTACACAATTTGTATACGGTCTTATGTTTCATTCTACGATTAAATTCTACTTTAGCTACCCAAGGATTTTCAGGAACTAGTAATGACCCTGATTTTTGGACACCCATATTCCACTTTAGCCACAACAGGATTTGCAGGATATAGTAAGGACGCTCTTTTTTGGAAACCCCCCAACTCAAAATCTGCCCTGGAACCGTCCCAAAGAAAAACTGGAGCTGTTCATCTATATATAAGAACCAAATATCTGGAAAGTTGCTTTTGGGACCACTTTTGAATCAACCATGGGTCAGGACCTTAACCTTCACTCTAAGTCCAGAGACCCTAAGCACCAGGCACTGAAAACCCTTAACCCTGAACCCTAACCCAACCCTTAACCCTGAGCCCTAGAGCCCTAAACCCTAAACCCCTAAACCTTAACCCCTAAACCCTAAACCCTAAAGCCTACGTTCGTCAGGCCGGGTTGCAGCCGTCATGATGTTGTTGATGAGCTTGCCCATGCCTGCAATCCCAAAAGGTCCATGTAGGTATATGGTATATACTTAGGGCCCAAAGGGGTTCCCATATACCTACTGTAAGGCCCAAGTATATCCCATATACCTACATGGACCCTTTGGGAAT
>CAJNIZ010009906.1:0-12805 GCA_905231905.1 Symbiodinium pilosum
CCCGAGCCAAGGTTTGGGCCCAGGGGGCGGGCGGGCCCACAGGAGCCTTGTGACCAGTTTTTCGTCGTTCTGAAAAGTGTCCTGGTAGAGGGCTGGTGAAGGGGTGGGAGTCAGCTGAAACGGCTGCCGAGATGTGGGGGCCTGGAGGGAAGCGGGCACGGGATACCCCCCCTAAGCCCCCCCCCCCACCCCCTCCCGCATTTCAGGCTGTAAGGGAGAAAGGAAGAGGGTTTTCACCCTCTCCGTTACTGAAACCATCCAACACGCCCCCAAGGTCGGCGGATTACGAGCTGCATGTAATTCGAAGATTTAGGGTTTAGGATTTGGGGCTTAGAGTTTAGGTTTTAGGGTTTGGGGTTGGGTGTTTGGGGTTTGGGGTTTAGAGTCCAGGGTTTGGGGTTGTGGGTCTAGTATTTTGGGATGGAGTTTAGGGTTTAGACTTTAGGGTGTAGCTCCCACCCATCTACTAACTACCCTTGTGGACGGCCAAAAGTGGCCGAAACCCTGGAATTTCGGCTACCCTGCTACTTATGGGTCAGTCTTCTGGGTAGGCCCCTGGGATATTTAATATTTCCCCTAGTGGCTTAAATAGAGGACCCTATATACACATATTGTTCAAAGAGTTTTCGGGGCCAACCCAGTGTTTAGGGCGGAATTTCAGAGGTAGGCCTCATAGGTGTATAGGTCCCAGAATGAGACCTTAGCCACGTGTGCCTGGTAGCTCTGGCATGCTCACACAGACTGCTGGGTTGCTGTTAAGGACCTTAGTTTAAGGTACCATATTTTGGGTGTAATGGGGCTGACTTCTTCCCCATGGAACTCTAGCAGCACTTAGCCTTCAAACCCTAACCCCTAGTTTGCCGCCCCGAACAGTAAGCCCCAAATCTCAGATAGTCAACAGTAGGTACATTTTATAGCCTCTGCCTGAACCCTAAACCCTAAATATTGTTCATGTGCGTAGAAACCACCCTAAACCCTAACTTTAAGCCCCTAAGTTTGAAACCCAAAAGTAGTCGCCAGTTTTAAGGTTTTAGGCTGAAGAGGGTGTGGGGACATCCTTCATTCACAGTACAATTTGCTACTGAGAATATACTAGCTAAGGGCCAGCACCACATATGAGCATGGGCATTGTGAAGGCAATTAATTCGCAAAAACATGCTTGCACTGGAAAGTATCATTGCATCCAGGTTGGGGGTGAGCACCCTTTTTCAAAGAAAACACCAAGCCAAAATCCTAGACCTTGAATTCCCAGTCCATGAAAATGAGCTGCAGTGTTACAAACTGAGGGTGCAAATTCAAGGTAGAGCGTTGCCCTAAACCCTAGGTTAAACCCCAGACAGGCAGTTCAGGGTGGTGCTGGTCTTATCTCAGCCTTGCTAGGGGCTGTATGTTCCCCCTGTCTCCTTCTTTTCTGAACGACCTCGTCATCCTAATGAGCATTGAATGTTTCTCGGGCTTTTTGCGTTGCCTCATCACTGGCATATCTAGTCTCACCTGCTGAATGTGATTCACAGACTTTAGGATCCAGCGTAGGCGGTATTTGTATACATGCACCCTCAAGCAAGGCCTAATTAAGGCTTGAAGCTAAGTACTTGACGCCCAAACCTTGAAGCCTAAACCCCAAACGTGGAAACCACCAGCTCTACCACCCTAAACTCTAAGCCCTAAACCCTCAATCTTAAACCCTAAACCCTAAATCTTAAACCCTCAACCCTCACAAGCATCCTGAAAATATCCCATCTCTCGTGCGCACATGGCCTATGGGCGAAGCTTTCGTCGCCGTAGTGGACCGGAGGCCCGACGGGGTTTAAAACTCGGAGTGAAGGGTTTAGGGAGTAGGGTTTAGGGTTTTAGAATTTGGGGATTAGGGTTTTCAGGGTTTAGGGTTTTAGGGTTCAGGGTTGTAGGGCTTAGGGTCGAGGGAGTAGGTTACTTGTAGGTCCCTCTAAACGACCCCTCAGAATCCCTCAAAGGAACGCTTTTTGAAGGGCTAGAATCTCTGGAAGGGACCCCCTCAAAGGGATTATAGGGATATGTAAACCCTAAATCCTAAACCCTAAACCCTAATGTAGGGTTTCTTAGATTTCGGGCTTAGGGCTGTAGAGTGAGGGGCTTAGCCTTCGCGGTTTCAGGGTTAAGGGGTACCGGCTTTTTGATTATGGGAGACCATACTTCCTGTCCTCTACTATTATTACATGGGGGTTTCCCAAAATTAGGGGTACCTTCTCTGGGGGTTCCCATAATAAAGATTATAGTATATTGGGGTCTATATTGGGGTCCCCTTATTTTGGGAAACTACCACATAGCTCCATAAACCCCCCAAACGCCAAATCATCATTATGAGAGCTCTGATGTTGGGGCGTGGCGGTTGCTTACTCTTAATATGAACGGATTGCAATGCGGCCTTATCCCTATGCATTTATTCAGGTGTCGCTGGTTACTAGATTCACATGTTTTTGTGGCCATGCTCGTCAGCGCCCATTACACGGTGCTTTTCATGGGGGTATACGGCCATGGAGAGCTAGAATTTACTGTCGAATTTTGTCACTAGGAGATCCCCCTAACTCCCAAGGACTATAGAACCGCCAAACTATACAACTTACCTCCGGCTAGCAAGGAATGAAGGAATGAATCCTTATAGTAGTCCCCAATAATGTAGTATCTTCCATTTCTTGTCCCGTCATTCCTGGCTAAACAGCGGCAGGATGAAGAAGCCCTTTACATCTTGAACCGCCCTTAAACGCATAGTCTTTAAACCCTGAACCATATACACCCATATATACATACGTTTCCATATATATATATATACACACCCTAAACCCTAAACTGCGTTGCACATATATATATATATAGATCTTATATAGATACGTATATATCATCCTTTGAGAGGATGGCTGGGCCAGTCGAATACCGCCCCCGCCCGAGCTGCCGCGGGCGCAGGCGGCGCTGGCCGGCAAACCCAGGCGGGCCGGCGCACTTCGGGTTTAGGGTTTAGGGTTTAGGGTGGGTATCTACGTGTAGACCTCCCAAGTACCCTAAAATAGGGTCTATGTAGCTTTGGGGATACTTAGGGTCTATAGAGGGTACTTGGGGGGGGTCTAGGTACAGGCGTCAGGTTTAGGGTTTAGGGGTTTAGGGTTTAGGATTTTGGGTTAAGAGGGATTAGGGTTTAGGGGTTTAGGGTATAGGATTTTGGGATTAGGGTTTAGGGTTGTGGGGTTTAGGGTTCATGATTTGGGATAAAGAGGGGTTTAGCGTTTAGGGGTTCGGGGAGCAGGATTTAGGGTTAAGGGTCTGGGTTTTTGACCTTACTATACTATAGTACTATAATCCTCAGCTACAAGGAACTTAGAGTAATGTAGGATTTTTAGTATTCATCGAAAGAGGAGAAGGGATATGGAGGGAGATATAGGCATAAATGGGGCCATCTGTTTAGGGCTCTGTAGGGATATATATATATAGATATATATACATATATATGTATGGGCACCTAGGGATATGTAGGGATATAATTGTATGGGCAAGTAGGGATGCACAGGGACGTTTAGGGAAATATGGGGGTATGTAGGAGTATATGATATCTAGGGATGTTTTAGGCAAAGGTTCGGGGCAAAGAAACTCAAAAGGACCCTAATACATGGCCGGCCGAAGCCCTAAACGCAAGACCTTGAACCATTATCGTCCCCCTGGGGATCTTGCTATAATATACCCACAGCCATATTCTATCTACTTGAGGGGAACCATTAAACCCTGAACCAAAAGCCTGAATCCCAGAACCCCAAACCCTGGTGCTGGCGGGAACCAGACAAAGGACGGTGGGCATGTCCGTTGCGGGCCGCTATCCGACGTCTCAAACAGCCGCAGTGCTGTGACGCCCAGGGACGGCCAGAGACAGCGCTGGCTCATGCGGCTCGCTGCCGACATAGTGCTGTGCCGATGCTCGCCACCTTGCAGCAGGAGCATTTGAGAGAAGAGCATCTGAGTGTGGTTGCGTGCTCTGAGAAGTATATGCTCTGGGAGCATCAGAGTGGAGTGACGGATGTTAATTGTGATTGTCATGATGTTTGCGAACACGAGCCCATGCGCACCACCGCTCCTTTGCTCCACCCTGCCCCGAAAGGAACGACATCGTTCCTTACGAATCGAAGTGGCTTATGGATGACGGAGTGGTTTTGGAGCCTCTGGTGGGAAACCGTGTCCAGCATTCTCTCTATTGCCTTGACGACACCATGAAGCTGGAATTGGCATTTGCTGAACCCTATAGACCCGAAAAACCCTAAGCCTTAAACCCTGAAGCCTAAACCGTAAAACCTAAAGCTTAAACTTTAAAACCCTCAACCTGAAGCCCCACCTAGACCCTCCAATGTAGTACACTTTTGGTAGTCCTAATAGGAGTCCCAACCAAAAAGCCATACCAAACCCAAAACAGGAACTACATAGAAGGAACCCTCAGCCTGAAACCCTAAACACCTAAGCCCTAAACTCTAAACCAAATGACCGGGCCGGAAGGCTGGCCCCTGAGATTGAGGCACTCTTTGACGAGGTTCCTTGGGCTACTGGTTTAGGGTTCAGGATTTGGAGTTTCAGTTTTCAGGTTTATAGGGTTTAGGTGCTCACAGGGATATGGGAGTTTAGGTTTTAGAGTTCCGCAAGTTAGGGGTCCCTTCGTGAAAGCCCCCAAAATAAACATCATTGTCTTAGGGGGGCGTTATCTTAGGGTCTTTCTATGTCTGGAAAACTGCATACACACCCTGGGGATCTGAGACCCTAAACCCTATGTAAACCCTAAACCCTAAACCCTCAACTTACTTTGGGCTATCCGGAGCCTTAGAGATGGGTGTAGCGTTCAAGGGGGGATTTAGGGTTTAGGGGTTTAGGATTTAGGGGCTCTGGATGTTTACGGCATACGAACGAACATTTGGGCTCCTCTTGAAATGTGGCCTATTGAGAACCTGTCAAGGTCCGCTTTTGCAGGCCCGGTACTGCCCCTCCTCAGTAACAGTTGGATGATAAAAATACTTGGGTTATATATAGCCCTTAATAGGACCCCTAATATAGACTGTAACTGGGAGGGGGCACTACCGAATGTATAAGATTCCTAAGCATTTCACATGACAGCCCAAGTCTCAACATCCCTGAGTTTCCCTGGGCCATGTAGTTATATGGTAAATACTTGGGCCTTAATGTAGGCATATGGGAACCCCATTGGGCCCTAAGTGTATACCATATACCTGCATGGACCCTTTGGGTCTGTGAAGCTTGCCATGTCCGGAGATACCTGTACATCTCTATGACCCCCAAGAGCAGAAATGCTGCGACAAACACTGTCGCACCCGCATACCCATGTAGGACCTGCTATATAGATACTTGGGTCTAGGACCCCTAACGATGCGTCTTTTATGGTTGCTGTTATAGTAACTGAAAGCATTGTATCATGGATAGGTAGTAAACTCTTTTGTTTCCTGAAATGACAACTTTATTGCAATTTCATAAATCTCGATTAAAAAAGCCTCCACGGTATTTCCGATTTTTCTGCCGACTCCATCACATACTGCAACCATAAAACCAAACCAAGCCTTCGCCAAGGCCCAGCAGCTTCTGACAACACGCCCGCGGCAGAACACACGCCTGCAGGCCTTTTGCTGGACCACCACGTTCCTGTCCAGAGGGTTTGGGGTCTAGGATTTAGGGCTTATGGTTTAGACTCGATTTTCCCAATGCTTGCATACATGGAGCTGTTGGACCTGGTTGAGTAAGTCTAGTTAGCCTGCTTTTAGATGTCTCCGGCTTGAGCCTTTAGTGGTATGGGAATGTGCCAAGTTTTTTTTTTCTCGCTTAGGCATCTGGAATTGCTAGGATCCCTAGCTTACATGTCCACAGGCCAAAATATGCCGGAAGGATAATGGATTTATAGGGATATATTGGGATTATGTACGGGTATGCAGGGGTTATACAGGGACATTGCAAAGAGCATAGAAACTACCATTAAGGGTCTCGCATAGGCTTCAAGGTTGTTCGAAGACATGGACACGCACCGACTACCCGGGATTCCCTCAAATGAAAGGTATGCCTCATGAGTTTCTGAAGGATTTGTTGAAACTCTGAGGCTCTTGCAATTTCTGGAGCTCATGCTTTAGTCTCTTCGCGCCAGCGATTGCTCTTCAACCCTAAACCCTAAACCCACATGTATCTCGACTTGTACTAATTGCGTATGCCCCATGGCCGCTGGTCCTGACCACCAAACCTTAAATCCCCATGGCAGTAGCAATAGCAACGGTAAACGTGCTTAGGGCTTACAGTACAAGTAGTAGTAGTAGTAGTAGTAGTAGTAGTGGTAAGGGCAATAGTAACAGTAACAGTAGAGTAATTGCGGGTCAAATGGTAAATGGAAAACGAGATGTGCATTGGGACAATACACGCGTTTACAGGTATTAGGGTGTCAGGATTCATGTTTTGGATCCGTTATCTGATGACAACACAAGGATACCCTAAACCCCAAATGGTGTGGGGAATCGGGACCAGAAATCTATGCACCCGAAGTCCCCCCCCGACAGCTCAAGAACAGCCCTTTGTGCAGGTTCTGGAGCAAGAGGCGCCATCAACTGGATCTAGGGTGTAGGGTTTAGGGCTCAGAGTCTGGGAGGAGTAATCTGTTTTAGCCATGTGGGGTTCCTTCTACTGGCTCCTGAGCTGGACTGAAAGAAAAGGCACACTCAGATATATCAGACAGGTTAACTAATGTGAGGTACTGCGTCTTTCTCAACATTCAAATTTCTTCGCTTCTCTAGTCTGCTCAGGAAGTCTTGTTCAATTTTATCCTCCCCTATGGGTCAAAGTACCGAATAATCATATACTTACCCAAACCCTGTACCACAATGCCTATTACCCAAAACCCAAGTACCTAATTATTGGGTACTTGGACCCTCTGGGTTCAGGGCTCTAGGAGGTGCAAGATTTCTTCCATCAGGTGTATCGCGCAGCCAAAGGTAGAGAGATCGCTTTTGTTAAAGCCGCCGGGCCCGAAACTCGGAAACCCGCGCCCTGACGTTCCTAATTTGTTTGGGCGCTTAAGGCGGAGTGGCGGAGGGAACAAACGTAGGGCGAAAGGGATATATACATATATATATATGTATATATATATGTAAATGTGCGCATAAGAGTACAGAGGGAGTCTTACGAGGACCCGCTCCCAACCGCCCTTCGAGCATCATGAAGTGCAGGGAATGAGTGTTGTGCATGGACCACGAGCCTGCAAACCCCTAGAAATATAATCAGACATCAAGATATTGTTCTCAACTGTGATAGAACTGAAAAACAATTCCTAATCCCCTTCAAATATGATAAGATATTGTTTTCATCAACAGTAAGGTTCGAAATCAGAAATCGGGGTGCTTACGGTGCATAACTCACCAGACAAAGGGTGAGGTTGCCAGGTAGGTATTTGTCTTGGGCTGAAACATGTGGAGATCTGGGGCAGGTTAGCATTTTCAACCCGGAGCCATGGTGCTTGTGAATCTCATTCCGTTTAGGGGCTTAGGGTTGAGGGCGATATGCCAAGTCTTGTGGCCCCAAGGTAGGAAGTTCAGGTTTACTGTTGTCGTTAGGTGAAGGTATGTGGGTCGCCCGTCCCATTAACAAAGCTGGATGATCATTGCATGGACTGTTGCATCTGCAACGAGACTTCGGCCTTTGTGACACACACGACATTTATATTGTTGCCACTAGTAGCAGGAAGAGAAGTTATCAGCTGTGAGGGCTTTATGGCACAGCCTTAGAAGGGGACTAGTCGGAGAGTCAACGCAATCTAGGCGTCCAGACCAACAAGGGAATCACAGCATGACTGCATGACCAATGCGAATCTATACGTGCCCGATAGGAATCCTTGAAGCGTGGTGAAGTTGGCTTCTATCCCAAAGGGTCCTTGTAGGTATATGGTATACTCTTCGGCCTCAATGGGGTTCCCATATACCTACATTAAGGCCCAAGAATTTACCATGTAACTACATAGACCCTTTGGGTATACTGGATCGTGGTCCGCCGGTGCAACCGGAGCATGTCAGAACCATCTGCCACCCGAAAGCCTCCTCCGTCCTAAACTGCCCAGCAGGCCCAGCAGCCCCATTTTTGGTCAAGCATAAACCCTAATCCCTCAAGCCCATATCTTCCCCAGAGGGTCCAAGTACCCAATAATTAGGTACTTGGGCTCTGGGTAATAGGGATTATAGTACAGGTTTTGGGTAAGTATATGATTATTAGGTACTTGGACCCTTAGGGTCCGTATATAGTCCATATATACCCATATCTTAGGAGGACCCCCCACCCTGTAATAGTGGTATAATAGGAATATAAGAGGACCTTAATACAATTACCATTATCCCCTGCCCTAGATTAACCTACCTTTGGAGGACCCCCCACCCTGTAATAGTGGCATAATATGACTATAAGAGGACCCTAATACAATCCCTATTATCCCTTTTTGTCACTATTACTGGGTGGGGGGTCCACCTAACCCATATCTATCCCCCTAAGAACCTCCTTTAAAGGCTGACGAAGTAGGGGCCTGCTGTAGGCCCATCGACACAAGGCAGCGACGCACATAGCACAGGCTGCGGCACTCAGTTCAGGGATATCGGTTTCAGGTTTAGAGTTCGGGGATGATAACTAGAGGATACTAGAGGCTTATATTACCCTAAGGGTCCAAGGACCCAATAATTAGATCCCCTTAAAGGGGATGTATAGGGTTTAGGGTTTAGGGTCCATGTACCCAATAAATAGGTACTTAGGATTTGGGTAATAGTAATTATAGTACAGGTTTTGGGTAAGTATATGATTATTGCGTACTTGGACCCTTATATTTAGTGAAACACCGTTCTCTGCTGCACCCAGAGACAATGAGCAGGGCGGAATCTACAAGACTCTAAGCAATACAAAGGTTGTTCGTGTAGAAACTTTGCTTAATTTATTACGGGGTCCCCTATGCCCTACTAAGCCTGAACCCCAACCCCTCTCAGTCCCTACTAACCCTAAACCCTAAACCCGAAGAGCTATATATTCCCTTATGCCCTACGATCTCTCAATAAGTGTTTGGCCGCAGTGTTTTCTGGGTGTGTACTTGGGCACTGAGGGTCTGGAACAGGCCAGAGACGGGAGGATTTGGGGTTTAAGGCGTAGAGTTTGGGTTTATAGGTTTGAGAGTTTAGGGTTCAGGGGCTTAGGTTTCAGGGTTGATAGGGTCTAGTCAGGGTCTAGGGTTTGCAGGTTTAGGGGCTTGTGGGAGATGAAGAAGTTTTGGATGTAGTATTCAGACTTGATGTGTTTACGTTTGGTCGATGACCTTAGATGAAAGAATGTTTGGATGGACCCCAAACCCTAAATCCGTAAACCCTGAGGCCTCAACCCCTAGACCCTTGACCCTAAACACTGAACCCTAATCCCAAAACCCCTAGCCCACCCTCAGAATTTGGTGGACTGAGGGCTTCTCAGAGTTTTTGTTTGGCAAGTTGGCGGCCCCAAGGCGGTACCAAGCGTTTGTACCAAGCGTTTTCCGTTTCCACTAGTCGAAACGATGGTTGCGATGTTTGCCCTGATTTCAGTACTTTACTTTGCTGACACAAGTTCCTTTCATGCACAACTTTTTTTGGCAGCCCTAAACCCTAAAGCCTAAACCCTAAAGGCTAAAGCCTAAAGCCTAAACCCTAAAGCCTAAACCCTAAACTCTAAATCCTAATCTTGCCAACATGGGGCTGTATGTCAAGGTGGGTTTGGGGCTGGAGCTCCTCCAAAGGGGCCATCAAAAGTATCAGAAGGCCCTAGGGCTCCAGTTACCTAAATAATGGGTTCCAGGTTCTATATGGGGATTGTCCTAAATTACTGTCAATACGGGGTCCTATATTTGGGTTCCTATTACAATACGGGGCCCTATATAATTTTCCCCCATTTTGGGAACGGTAATTCAGGGAAACTTCCATATACCCTATAGTTACATAGCCCAGTAGCCTACTATTTAGGTAACTGGGAGCCTTAGGGAGGTATATTTCCAGGATGATGGTAAATTGCGGGGCTGTTCGTGGTATGGCTTTCAGCCTGACAGCCCGTGACGAACGCTTGACCGCAGTCAAATGTGGCTGGTGGATCTTGAGGTCGCAGGCTTCTCAACCCCAAGTCCGAAAAAGGTAGTGATTTACATTGGGGTTCTATAGCGATTATATTTGGGGTTATCCTGTAAATAAGTGTAAATCCCAAGCTGAGCCCCCTCTCACGACTCATGCCTTCATGTTATGTATAGATGACCAGTAGACAAAGCGGTCTTAAGGGCTAAGTAGGGCGATGCTAGTGGAGTACGTCGCGAACCTGAACATCTAATGCGCGAGCTTGGACCCCGCCCCTCGAAGTGTCCCTCAAATTTTAGAGTTCTCCAGCCATTGTATGCATGAAGTTAGGGGTTTATGGCTTAAATTTAGGGTTTAGGGTTTAGATTTAGGGCTTAGGGTTTACATTTAGGGTTTGGGGTTTAAACCCTAAACCTAACATGGAGAATCCGATTCCTAGGCCTGGCACACCACGGCCGCCACACGGCGCCAGCGCGCCGCCGTTGCGATCCAACGCCGCTTCCGGGGGCTTCGCGGCCGGAGGCAAGGTGAACTTGCAAAGTTTAGGCTTAGGGTTTAGGGTTTAGGAGTATAGTCCCCCTGAAGTAGATAGTAGAACCGACTGGGGTAATATTAGGGTTATTTGGGATAATGGAAAAGAAAATGGAAACTACTATTTAGGGTTTAGGTTATGTAGTCCCCCTGAAGTAGATAAATTATGGGGTATATGGGGATCTTATTATAACATACCCAAAGCCATATTCTGTCTACTTAAGGGGGACTATAGGCTTAGGGCTTAGGGCCTGGGAGGTTCTCAGAGGGTTTAGGGTTTAGGGTTTTTAGGGTTCCTAGACCCTCTAATGTGGCACCTTGTTTGGTAGTCCTAATCGGAGTCCTAACCAGAAAACCATACCGAAGCTAAACAGGAGCGACATTGAAGGGTCCAGGTAGGTTCAGGGAGATTCTAAGGGTGGGCCCTCAAGGGATCCTGAAGAGCTTTTGACAGCAGAAGCTGCAGAGACCACACCAAACAGTGAACAGCAGAGGAACATCTAGGAACATATGAGCCATAGTCTAAAAATTCCTTCATCTCCCTTGATAACCCTATATTACTCCCCTATATAGTCCCCTATATAACCCCCTTTAAGGAGCTTAGACCCTAAACCCTATAAACCCTAAACCCTATAACATGTAAAGGCTCTTTGGAACTCTAAACCCTAAACCTTAAGCCCTTTTGGAGGGTTTGATGCTCTTTGAGATGGCTGCTATCCGAGACCCCAATACAGACCCCGAAGTGGTTACTATAATCCTTATTAGAGGGACCTAGGGTTTAGGGTTTAGTGACCCCGCAAAAGGTACCCCTATTTTTGGGAAACCCTAAACCCTACATAAAATGCAACTCTACATAGCCCCTATATAACCTTTTAAAATGGAGCTCTAATTTTTGGAGACCCTTATTTCACACCTTCAGCGGCAAATTTCACACCACAAGCCTTTGAATTTCAATCCGCGGCCTGGGGCTTCAATCAAGCCCAAAGCGGGTAGGTTTAAGGTGAACGGTTTAGGGTTTCCAAGTACCTATAGTTTTAGGGGTTTTACTTACTAATCAGGGGGTAGTTATAGTTAAGCTGTAGTAATTGGTGTTCCAGGTAGGGTTTAGGGTAAGCAGCCAAGAGATTTGTGGAGAATGAAATGGACGAGTGGAACTTGACATGGACACTGGAGGGCTACAGCAGGGCTTATAGCGTGTAATGTAGAAAGCTTGAACTGGTGGCAAGATTATCCCTTCAAAATCTCACGTGGTCATAGTAGAATTGTTCCCAAGGCCCTATCGCAGCTATTTAGGCACCTACAATGCATCATAGGTTGTTTGCCCGACCTGGACGGTCGGAAATGGAATGTTCCCTACAAGACTGCTGGACTGGCCCCAACAGTCCCCTCGTTTTTGTACAGGGCTAGATTACTCTACGTAGAGATTATGATAGGCAAAAAAAGACTCCCAAGCCTCGAACAAGTGATTGTTGTGAAGAGGAATGCATCAGGAGACTCAAGTTGCCAAGGGGCCTGAACACAGAAAAATGGACAATCAAATGGAGAAGAAAATGGCGAAGAAGATGGAAACTGGGGTTTGAATAAGGGTTTGTAGGTGGCAGAGATCACGGGGCTGCTTGCTGATGCAACAAACTCCTTCGGTGAGTTCAGTTGGGGGTACTTGGAGGGTCAGGGGGACTTAGTAAGTGGGTTAATAATGGGGGTAAGTCGGGTGCCTATTTGGGTTCTAGGGGGTATTAACCTACTTACTAAGTCCCCCTGACCCTCCAGGTAATGAAGCTGAGTCGAACGGGACCCGAAGGAGGCTGTGAGGTTCATCGATGGCCTGCTCAACGGACCCATGTAGGTGTATGGTATACACTTAGGGCCCAATGGGGTTCCCATATACCTACATTAAGACCCAAGTTTTTACCATATAACTACATGGACCCTTTGGGTTGTTCTATGTAACGCAGCAAGCCAGTTCACGTTGGATGCAGCAGGCCATCGGCTGCTTTATCTAAATAGCTACGCACGCCTGCTGACCACAATTCTCTGACATATGCTACAATATTCAGATCCCTGGAAATACCTCAGGACCTCCAAACCGACATTTTCTGTGTTGTATATGTAGATACGGACACATATATAATCTATAACATAATATGATATACATATATATATAT
>CAJNIZ010009907.1:0-12804 GCA_905231905.1 Symbiodinium pilosum
AATCCAGTTAAGCGGGGCCGAGGGCACAAGGCTTACGGATTAAGTTGGCCCTGATAGCATTTTCCCTTGCTAACGTGTTCATGGATCGACTTCAAAGCAGCCAAGCTGACCTAAGCTAAGCTGACCTAGCCTAGTGGGACCAGTTCGCTGAATTTGCGGATCGGTTCGCTGAAAGCACTAGTCAGTTCGCTGAAAAGACCATGTTCCCCCCTTTAAAGGGTACCCCTAATTTTGGGAAATCCCCATTTGCCCGGGCGCTTCGGGAAGTTGGGGTTTTCAGGGGGATCTGAGTAGGGTGGTCAGGTAATTATCTGCAAAGCTCTCAGACGAACCTCAGATGCCTCAAAGAACTGCCTGTGAGCTTAGGGTTTAGGGTTTAGGGTTTAGGGTTGGGGCTACTCATCTATGGTACCCAGCATTGAAGTCTAAGTATTCAGTCCCCCTCACCCCCTAACCTCAGCATCCAAGTCCGCTAGAAACCCGCACCAAATCCCCGGCCTTCAACCCTAAACCCCAAGCCCCAAACCATAAGCCTGCGTATCCCTATTCCACCCTACGCATTCTTACATGACCTCTGTCTAACGCCTTTGAAGCTTAGTTCCCTTAACCCCCTGCACCCTAATCCGAATATTGACACCCTAAACCCTAAACCCCTATAAACCTTTAGCCACCAAGCCCTAATACCCAAAGCCCCTAAACCCTGAATGCTGAATCCCTGAAACCTAAACCCGAAGCCCTAACCCCCTAAAACCTAAGCCCTCAACCCCCAAAAACTCAGGCCCATGGAACTGTTTATAATATAGTAGTTGCCATTTTCTTTTCCATTATACCCCAAAGCCCTAAAACCCTTAACCCCAAACCCTCTTTCCTTCTCCCTCCGCGGACATCTCGCGATGCACCCGCGCTGCGGGCGCGAAGCCTCTGCTTTTCAGTAAGGTTTTTATAAGGTTTTATAAGCGTGAAGGTTTACGGTTTAGGGTCAGAGTTTAGGGTTCAGGCATATAGTTAGGGGGATCAATATGGGTTATATGGGATAATGGAAAAGAAAATGGAAAATATTATTTAGCGTTTAGGGTTCCTTCAAAGGGGTTGTATAGGGATATGTGGGGGTTTTAGGGCTCCTTTAAAAAGAGCTGTATAGCTAGACACAGGGATGAATATAAGCATGGATACGTAGAGTTTGCTGCTTAGAATTTGGATGTTTAGGCGTTTAAGGACTTTGGGTTTAGAAGTTTGGGCGGCATGGTTCTAGGCTAGGCTATCGGTTGTTGGGTCCTGGATTTGGGATTAAGGGTTTATGGTTTAAGGCTGAGGGTTTAGGCGTGTTGTTAGATTCCCGTGGACATTCAAGACTTTGTGAATACATTGGGTACTGCCCCCAGCCAGTAACAGTCTACATGAGGGGTCCTATTAAAGGCTATATATGGCCATATTATAGCCATACTATAACTATTATGAGGGTTGTTAGGGGACTAGGGCGTTCCCATTTGAGGGCATCATGAAGCCGTGGGGAGAATCTCCTGGGCATCCCTTTCAAAAATGCATTGCAAAAACGTTCTTGCTGCTTCCTACACTGCCATCTTCCCCGCCCAAACATGGAGCAAAGAATCAAACTGGCGACGCAAGTGCAATCCAGAAGTTAGTCCTCATTACCCAGGACGCACAAAAAGGATTCTGTCGTCTTCGTAGTTATGTAAGGACACACATATCCCGAAGTATGCAGAATCTCAAAAATCGACTTAAGACACAAACTAACTTGCCCTTTAAAGTGCAATAGGATCACAGAAACCGTGTCTACAGTAAGCTCTATTAGGCAGGGATCAGCCCTAAACCTTAAAACCCCAAGCCCTTAACCCGCGAGCCCTACACTTTTAATTAATGAAGACCCGTGATTAATCAACGCCCTCCCCTTAATAGAGATTGTAGCAGGGATCCTAAGATTGAGGCCCTTAAAAGGAAGGGGTTTATGAATCGCGGGTCTACATTTGTCCTGTTCCCAAAGTTGCCGGTAGAAGTACTCAAGAAGGTCAGTGTTGAAGGGCTAAGGGCATTAGGTTCAGGGTTTACTCCCCTCCCCTAATATTAAGGGTTTAGGGTTTAGGGTTTAGCCCTAGTATTGCATACTCCCACCGTGGTAAATTGGAGTATATTTGGTATGTCTACTCTTAGGGGAGTGGTCGGGTTAAATATTAGGTGTGGGGCCCCCAAACCCGAAACCCTGTTCAGGCTAAAGGGTTCCAGGGCGCGGATTTCGCTCTAGGGTTGTCTGGACCACGACACCTTAAACTGCAAGTCTTTTCAATTGATTGGGGTTATATAGGGCTAATGGAAAGCAGTTCCACATCAAGACCGAATCTTTTTTGCCCAACGCCTTCCTATCCCTGAGCACTGAAGTCTATAGATATTGCTTACTGTGGGCCCTGAAACTCATGAATACTAATTGCCTCCTTTGGGTTGTTTGGATCCTAAACCCTAAACCCTAAACCCTAAACCCTTAACCGCGAAGCTTTCGGCGTCATCCGGCGCGCGACCCAGGCGCCTTCGCTTCAAAGTATAGGTAACCGACAGACTGATGGGGAAGAGCCAAGATTTAGGGCTTCAGGGTTTAGGGTTTAGGGTTTAGGGTTTAGGGTTTAGGGGTTTAGGGTTTAGGGTTTAGGGTTTAGGGTGTGTATGGCTTTGCTTGAAAGATGTGTCTGAGGCCTTACTGGTAGGTGTTGCTCCTGGGTCAAGAGGTGTGCTCAATAGCTTTTCTGCGGGTTCTATAGAGTTTGGCACTGTTTCAAGGCTCATGCACTTCAAGTTGACCTTCACTCAGCCCATCCAATGGATCAGCTCGACTCACTTCTTCCTCCTCTGGTTCTTCGCCAGTCGCAATAGAGACTGCAATTTCCTCCTCGGGCGCGGCATCATACTCTGGTTCTTCAACGGGCTGTGGTACGCGGGTTTGTACTGCTTCCCCTTCTTCATCAGCTCGGTCAGCAGGATCGGCGAAGAAGTTGAAGGGAATAGACGGAACGATTTCGTCAATACCACTTTGCTCCTCTGGAGTGATGTCCGCAGGCCGTCTTCGCTTCCGGTTCTGAGTAGGGAACAACGTGATCGATTCCACGGCGGCATACCGATGAAACGACCTTTCGATTCCTCGTAGGCATGCCTCAACTACTTTCGGGGTTCAATGCCGAAAGGAGTTGTGATTTCGTGATTGGGCAGCTGATCCTTACTCCGGGGCCTAGATTCTAAATGCTAATCCCTAAACGCTAAAAAACAGAAGTAGATTCCAAATCTTGAGCTCTAAACCTTAGACCCTAAACCATGTATATAATCTCAGGTTCCATTTCACTTTCCATGTTCTGTTTCATTGGTGCTCGAGCTCGATTACTGGGGGGGTTTCAATAAAATATTATCCTTAAGACTTGGTATGCCTGTGCCCTGTGCCTGGAACCTGCTAAACCTAGTTCGTAGTCCAGACAGGACGTGGCTCAAAGTGTTGAGGACAGGAACCCGGTTAAGAAATTCGGGAGTCGAGGCTTAGGAATAGGATTTAGGATTCTATATTGAGAGTCTAGTTTGAATATCGCTCGGGCACTGGAAGCAAGGCTACCCTCCAAGATCCAAGCAATCCCCGAACCCTAGACTCTCAGGCCTCACCCTCAAACCCAAAGCCCTACGCCCTAAACCCAAAAACCTAAGCCCTACACCAAAAAAAAAACTCAGCCCTAAACCAAACAAAAACTAAACCCCAAGACCCAACCAAGCCTTAAAGCCCTAAACCCCAAAACCACAAAGCCGTACCCAAAACCCCAAAACCCTAAGCCCTAAAAACCTAAAAACCAAAGCCTACCCTAAGGCCCCAAAGAGCCCAATGTAGGTCATACTTATAGACATTGGGGCCCAATGTAGGTACTATTTATAGACATGGAGCCATAATGTAAACCCATGATTAATGAACCTCCTCCCCTTAACAGGGATTTCAATAGGGATCGTTATATTAGGGCCCTTAAAAGGAGGGGGTTTATTAATCAGGGATCCCTAACCCTTAAACCCTAAACCCTAAATAGTAGCTTCCATGTCATTTTCCATTATCCCTATATAACCCCAATATAACCCTATAGTCCCTATATAAACCCTATAAACCCTATAGTAGGTCTACATTGGGGCTAGGCTCTAAAACCCCGCAACTTGCGAGGGCATCCTTCATCCTGGGAACATAGCATCCCCCCTGGATAACCCCTAGGTTTAGGTGTTTTAGGGGTTTGGGTTTAGGGTTTAGGTCCAAACTCCTAGTATCCCCCGTAATAAACCCTAGAACAGGGTTCAGGTCCAAACTCCTAGTGTCCCCCCCTAAGAACCTTTGGAGGTTTAGGGTTTAGGATCTAAACTCCCAGTATTCCCCCTTTGAACCCCTGATGGTTCAGGGTTTAGGGTGTAAGCTCCTAGTATCCCCCCCTTGAGAGCCCCTTTAGGTTTAGGGTTTAGATTTTAGGGTTTAGGTCTAAACTCCGAGCATCCCGGTTAAGCCTAGAGGTTTAGAATTTAGGGCCTCAACTCCGAGCTTTAGGGTTTAGGGGGTCTAAACTCCTAAATGCATCCACAACAATAACCCCTTTAGTATTCCCTATATCATCTCTTATATACCCCCCCTTTAAGGAGTTTAGACTAGAGTTTAGGGATTATGGTTGAAGGACTGGGGTTCCGGGAGTAGTGTCTAAGGTTGGGGGATCAGGGTTAAGGGTTTGGGGAGATCACTAGCAGAGCAAGGTTTAGGATCTGAGAGACATCATATTGAAATCAAAGTTTAAGGTTTAGTGCCCAGGGTTTAGCAGTTTCCTTGTAGGATTGTGGGTTTGGGGCTTAGGCGACGGAGGCTCCAAGGTTCAATGCCATTTCATACTAAGTCCAAGCGGGACCTTCCCAGACTGCCTTGGATTCCATGGGACTTGGAATCCGCTTGAGTACCCTCAAATTGCTGCTGTGGCCACATCATTGTAATACGGGCGCCAAAAACAAAGCGGAGACACATGACACCCAATTTGAAGAGATGTTAAACTATGGAACTCCCATATCACTGTGAGCCCTCCATGAACACGCCGTGTCATTACAAAAGTACACAGCTTACTGCTCCCTCAAATGTTCTGAATGCAAGTATTTTGCGACATGAGCGTGTTCCCCGCAACTACAAAAACCACAAGGACATGAACTCCTGTGATGAAATTGATTGTTTGGCTACCTTGAACTACACGCCATACATGAAATGTATAAACTCCTTGAAGAACCATACTAGACATCCCCATATAACCCCTAGCAAATATTCTGCCTGAGCTCGACATAAGCCCAGCTTTCATCGAACTTGCTGCTGTTCTCCTGAGCGCTAGGACGACATGGAAGAAAGGGAGGGGTGCCGGGTGTGTAAGGTCTAGGGCGCGATTTGGCGTTTAGGGTCTGTTTAG
Organism: Symbiodinium pilosum; assembly: GCA_905231905.1. Lineage (NCBI taxonomy): Eukaryota > Dinophyceae > Suessiales > Symbiodiniaceae > Symbiodinium > Symbiodinium pilosum. The sequence continues at coordinate 5,451 of CAJNIZ010009907.1, forward strand.
TGTTTGGCTTGGGTACTGCCCCCACCCAGTAACAGTCGGGGTAACATTAACGGCTGTATATCTGTACAAATATCTTCCACTTATTATCCAACTGTTGCTGGCTGGGGGCAATACCCAAATTTTGCACCTATATGTGTCCCAAACATTCGTTCGGTTGAAGCGATACAAAGAATTTCCCTGTAGGTGGTTGATCAAATTTCCTGCTCCCAAAAAGGCTATTCTGGAAAAATCAGACATGTGTGGATCGCTAAATAATTTCCCCAAGAGACCTTCAGATCAACCGCCAAATACATCCCAATAGCAGATTGCAGATAAGTAGAGTCCTTTCTTTGGTGATTGAGCCAGGGAAGATCACATTTTCCACACTTGAAAGTGAACATAATCGTGCTCCTATTCGTGACAAACTATCCCGACTGATAACACCCGGAAACCCTAAACCATGTGGATGTGGCGCAGACGGAGCGACTGGCAAACACGCCTGTGTACCGTTAAGCCAAGCGCGCCGACGTGCGAAACTTTCGCCCCTCTGGAAACACAAAGTCCTAAAATATTTCGGGTAAGGCCTGTATGAGAAACTAGATACACACTAAAAACCATAAAGCCCCTAAACCTCAAAGCCTTGAACCCTTTTAACCCTATAGCCCTGAACGCTAAATTCCCCACAACACGCCCCTAAATTTAAATCACCTTGTTTCCTATATCCCTACCTACTACTAAACCATCCCCTGAGTTCCGGGTTTAAGGTTCGAGCCCTAAACCCTAAACCCCAAACCAAGCTTCGATCATACCTTGCCGACTACAGAGAGCAAGAATGCGCGCCGTTGCCTTGGACTTGCAAGCTGGGGTCCTGGGTTTTAGGTAATAGAAAAATATATACATATGGAGGTAACATAGGGAAAACCCTCAACCCTAAACCCTATACCCATATAGGGTTATATTGGGTTTGGGGTTGGGGGTTTTGGGCTTAGGTTTCGGGTTTAGGGTTGAGGGAGGGATTTAGGGTTTTGGGTTTAGGACCTGATAGGCACTATATGGGGGTTGTTTAGGGTAATATAGGGTTTGGGGTTTAGGTTCTAGGAGTTTGGCTTTAAGGTTTGTGTAAAGATTTAGTGATCAAGGTTTAGGTTTGGGGTTGAGATTCTACGCTTTTGGTTCCAAGGCTTATGTAGGGAATTAAGGTTCAACGTTTAGGGTTTAGGACTCAGGGCTTAAGGCCCAGGATTCAGAGTTTGGAGCTTAGGTCAATTTTAAACAACCTGAACCCGAAACCCTAACTTCATCGCCCTAGCTTTTTTCTTCCAGTCGGGGATCCGCGTTAGGAAGCGGGGTGTTATACCATGGAAGTTATATGAGGTGTAGGGTTTACAGGGTTCAAGACGGCTGATGGGTTTAGGGCTTGGGGTTAGGGTTTAGGGGTGGTGCTTAAGGCGTAGAAGGATGCTAGGGTGGGCTTTCAGGGTGCGAGGCTCCGGGTGTCAAATTCATTTTGAAGGTTCATTGATGGAAAGACCTGAGATTGGATGGAGGCTGTTGCTCTAGGTCCCGTGCAAAGCCCAAACCTTATATCCTGAATTCTGAACCCACAAACCTTAAGCCTAAATCTTGAACTCTCCACCCTTCTCCCTATACCCCTAAGCTCTAACCCATGTAGCTTAGGTTCACCTGCTTGCAGAAAAGAGAAAACATGGCCTAGAAATGACTTCACATGCAACTTTTTGGGCTTAAGGTTTAGGTGCGGGGTTTCAAGGTTTAGGGTTCAGGGTTTCGAGTTCAGGGGTTAGGTTTCAGCGTTTGTGGTTTGTATACTTGAGTTGTCAAGATTATGGTCCCATCTTGGGGCACCCCCTACCATAAAGGAAGCTTAAAAAGGACCTACGACTTTGACAACCTACCCTATTCCCCAGGGGCCTGGCCTAATGAATTAGAATTTAGGGTTTAGAGTTTAGGGTAGAATAGGGTTTGGGGATATATCGTCCACTTGGGCCTTGCAATTTATCCTTCCTATCCTGAGGATTGTACGCAAGTGAAGTCTAGAGTTGTACATAGATTTCCGGTTCAGGGTTTAGGATTTTGGGATATTACCCCTATAATGGAGAATCAAATGGAAAAGAACGTGGAGAATGAAATAGACAATGAGATGGAACAGAAAATCTAGACTGGGACATGCACGCAGGGGTCTACATGGGTGAGGGTTTTCCCTAATTGGGGGGTACCATCTTTGGGGTCGCCATCATAAAGCTCATAATGATGTAGACCCCTGTTTAGGGCCTTAATATAAGGATCCCCACTATAATCCCCATTAAGGGGAGGGGGTTTATTAATCACGGGTCTGGGCTACATAGAATGAGCTTTCTGGAACTACACCCGAAACCCTAAACCCTTTCTCAGGCAACTTCCTATAACTGCATATACGAGGTTGCATGGTTGCAGAGGGGTTCTAAGAGTTTTGAGGAGACATTAGGAGGCATTTTTACCAACTATGTGCAAACCCCAAACCCGAAACTCTGAACCCTGAACCCTAAACCCTAAACCTTAAACCTTAAACCCTAAACCGCGTCAGTACGTCTTCAGGCTGCTATGCCAAACTTTGGATCCAACCATCCGACCAAGAAAATCACAGAAAGCCCTTTCCTTGCTTGGGGCCTATACAGTTTGGCCCCCAATAATGGAGAATCAAATGGGAAAGAAAATGGAAAAACAAATGGAAACTGGGATTATAGGGTAGTTATATTGGGGTTGTATAGGGGTTATATTGGGATAACGGAAAATAAAATGGAAACTACTATAGTATTATACGGTACATATTTGCTTGGTTGGCCTTTAAAGACCCTTGAAAAATATTAGTATACATGGGTCCCTATAAAAGCAATAAACCCTAAACCCTTTGTACAAAACTCTCAAGAGGACTCCTCCAGAGGAAGTTGGGATTTTCCTGGTTGTTCCAGCGTAACAGCGCGAGCAACTACCGCTCGCGATTATACAAAGTCAAGTGGTGGCAGCAGTAGCGGTCCGAATCATTCCTGGTTACCTGGACCCCAAAGGTAGGCAAAATAATAACCCAAAACCTCTTTAAATAGCACAAAAGGCTATTAGTTTACATACTCTTGGGGTTCAGGCTACTGCCAGTCATGCATGAGGGGTAGGCTGCCAGGACTTTAGGCCACCAACTCTCATTTTGCGTCTGCACCATGAGCTGAAAGCACATACAAAACAGATGAAGGCTTCAGAGTTTGTGGTTTCAGGGATCTAGGATAGCGATGCAGATAGTACCTTTGTATGTTCCAACCCTAGACCCTAAACCCAGTACAGTGCAAACGCTGGTTGCCTCACATTTTGTTACATTTACCCTGACAAACCCTCATGTAGCGCCCCAACGGGAAACCCACGTCTCCGCACATAACCCGACACCCGCCTCAACCCTAAACCCTGAAATCAAAGACCCAGTGTCTTTGACAAACTCGCAAGCAACAGTGAATACCAACAGCATTCCGCAAAAGAAGGGGCCTTGTTGGTTTGTTCATTGTTATTGTTGTCATTATTCATCTTGATTACATATTATTGTTATTGTGTAACAGGAAGAGCGGCTCACCTTTTTAAACACCCCGCAAAACGAAGTCTGTGAGTAGTGGTTGGCAACAATGCCCACTGCAACTTGGAAGTAGTGCGTAGCTATCACATGCACCTTCAAAAACTGGCTCCTTGAGCCAAACCCAGAAGCATTCTCATGCTCCTTGTTTCTCCATCAACACACTCCCCCGTTGGTCGATCCGACCAAACGGCGAAGCCTTACGGTCTGATCTCGAGCTCTGTACACCCGATCCAGGAGAAATGGACGTATGCCCTCCCGTCCCCATTCTTCCAGTTATCAACGTGAAGCAATCGCCCATGTGGAGTTCCCTCAGTGACATCGATCAACCAGGTTCGCCTTCTCCCAGTGAACCTTGTCAAGGTTACCGGCAAGTTCGTACCGCTCGGTACAAAAAGCCGCGTTCTCGCAGTCACATGCCAGCGCAACACCGTCTGGGGATGTCCTGGACGACGCTCGTATCGATCCTGTCCAATCGGGTTCAAGTCCCGAGTTAGAGTCGCAGGCCAGTCCGCAAGCTCCTGGGCCTGAAATTGAAACTCGGCATGGATCGCGCGGGTCCTTCTTGTCAAAGCTGAAGCCTTAGGTGATGGGGCTCCTGGCCCCTCCGGGGCGGTCAACTCTTCCATCACTTGCTCAACTTGAGCCTCGACTCGATGACGCGGTCCGATAATCGCCACATCATCAACGTGGTGAAATACATGAAAACTGTTGTCGTCCACTGCTCGAAAGGCTTCGCGAAGGCCGACGCGAGAGTGACCCCCGCAACAACAGCAAAAAAAACCATTTACTGTTACGATAAACCCACCTACCAACCAACTTAAGAAGTTCCCAACCACAAACAACCAACACAGCTAGAACTCCCAAAAACTTCCAATCAGCTTCGCTCAGCGTCTGGGTGGAATGCCTCGTTCCTTCTGTGGGAGCCACGAGACTGGCCACCATCAGACACACCAAGAGTGCCTTGATTCTCTCCTCGAGGGAGCCGTCCACCACATTTCCTTTCTGTGCAGCTTCTCCGGGCTCCCCCAGTCCCAACAGCGTGGCCAGTTGGTGGAACCTGGTGCTAGGCAAAGGCTTTGTGCCGAGATCGGCCCTCATGCTGTCACCGCAAACATGGTGCAGGCTGTAGCGCCCTGACTCTAGAGCTTCTTTTATATAGTTGGCGCGAAGACGAAGGTGGCGGGTACGCCAGTTGTTTGAGGTAGTATTGCATATCGCAATGGCTGCCTGACTGTCTGAGTGCATACGGAGTGGAACGGCACCACCAGTGATTTCAGCAACCAGTGGCTCCAGGGCACGCAACTCTCCAAACAACGTTGCGATTGCAACCAGTTCCGATTCTGCTGTCGACATCGTGATGTGTCCCTGTCGGGACGATGACCAAGCAATCAACGCCTGATTGTAAAAAATGGTCGTCGCCTGAAGGGAACGTCCCCCTTGCGGGGCGAAGGATGCGTCACAGAATCCTGTCAAGGATCCACGGCCCATAGGCATGGAGAGGTCACCTTCCTCACCCCACGTCATATCCTCCAGACGGTAGAGAAGGCCGCGGTCCGGGTATCGTCGGAGGTACTTTATAGCTTGCTCCCCCATGTTGACTGCCTCAAGAGGGTTGACTGAAATCATCCAAGAAATCGCCCCCACTGCATACTGCATCTCCGGACGTGTAAGACCACTAAGCCAAAGGAGCTCTCCAGCTATCTGTTGGGCCCTTCGCACCGCCTCCTTGTTTGGCGTTGGTCCCGCTGTCACCTCCTGGAGCTTCAAGGCAGGGACGTCGGCGCTACCAATGTCCGGGTACCTTGAGAGGAGATCCCTGGTATACGAACTCTGATGTATCAGGACGGCTTCCCCACATCTCTGGATCTCTACCCCTATAATGAAGGCATCCATCCTCCAGCATCTCGGGCTTAGACAGCTCCCATTTGTTACCAGCTCGGCAATGACTTCCGAAATCAACAGAGGGGTACTCAAAACCATGATGTCGACCACATACACCAGTAGCAGTCCTAGCCGCATGGATGGGTCAACCGGCTCTTCCAGGCTTGCAGAAACAATCGCCCAGATATTAGGGTTGGACTCAAACTGCAACAACCGCAACAGTCCCGAGCTTGTAACCAGCCTAAGACTTGGCAACGTCCGATCTCTGCATCTCGCCCATGCCGCTGGGCTTATTTGCAAGCCATAGAGCGCCCGATGAACGTCCCAGAAGGTCTCTACGCAAATCCCTAAGCGGCGCCATAACCCGGGCGCGCGGATCACCACCTTTTTTGTTCCTTTGATCTTCTTTTTCAAGTTCTGCGTTCAGAAAAGCTGTTTTTATATCTACAGCTCCTGCGGACCACTGCCTTGCGACCATCAGGGCCAAGCAGCAACGGAGGGAAACTACGTCCAGGCCCCCTGCGTAGAGCTGGTTTGCAGAGTACATGCCATCGCCCAGATAGTTTCCACACCCTACGCACCGCACTTTACGCCTTGCCGTAAATGCTTTCAACGTAAAGATAAGTTTGGCCGGTATGATCTGAAAGACCTCACCGGCGGCTTCTCGCCTGGAAAGCTCCTGGGCCGTGACTGGCTTCGCGACCTGCTTCTCACACACCAGGGCTTGGTATTCGGCAACCATTGGATCCCACCAGGACTCAATGTCCTTCAAGACATCTTCCACTGAGATGATCTTCGTTTGGAGCGGAGCCCCCGCTTCAGTCTCCACACTCGCTTCGCAGCCACCTCCAACATCACCTGCCATGCTGCATACTCTCTCTGCAGGGCCTGTGTCTCCCCGAAAGTTGCCTATGGCAGGGGCTTCGTCTACGCACACCAACTCACGCACAAGCTCCTCCTCCAGTCCCTCTAGACGGTGAAGCTCCTGGGCCTCGACTTGGCACTCCGCGCCTTGCTCCGCCTCTTCAAGCACTATGTCCCTGCTTCACACAAAGCTTGCGCAGCTCGATCAACACACAGTCTAAGTGTTGCTCACTCTCGCGCAATCGGTCGCACTCCACACTCAACGGCGAGTCCTCCACGACTATCTGCACGCTTCCCATCGGCCTCATCCATTCCTCCTCTCGAATGGCCCTGCACATCAAAACCGGGCCGGGAGGCTCAGGATTCCGGCATCCATAGGTTGCTGACCTCCACACCAGTATCGGCGGACCACCGGCCTTCCTGACACAACACGGCATTACTCTTGGGTTCCTGAAATTCAGGTCTAAACCCTATGGGCTCAGGTCGGGGATCACGCCTAGGGTTACCAGGGTGAGGTCTAAACCCTGCATCCTAAGGGGATAGTCTCCGAGAACTCACTATCCTCGGCAACGGGCTTAAGTGCCGATATTCTCTCGGTGGTCTTCGTGCCCGATGGCCTTTCATACTCATCTCGATAGTTCCCCTCTCGCCTTCCAGATGTAGAGCCCAAACCCGGGACACTCTCCGCGGCCAATCCCCGGGGCACACCTGAACCTTGCACGGACAAAACCTGTGGTGCGGACAAAACCTGTGATGCGCCTGAGAACCTTGCGCGGACAAAACCTGTGATGCGCCTGAACCTTGCGCGGGCAAAACCTGCAATGCACCTGAACCTTGTGCGGGCAAAACCTGCGATGCACCTGAACCTTGCGCGGGCGAAACCTGCAATGCACCTGAACCTTGTGCGGGCAAAGCTTGCAATGCACCTAAACCTTGTGCGGGCGAAACCTGCAATGCACCTGAACCTTGCGCGGGCAAAGCTTGCAATGCACCTAAACCTTGCGCGGGCGAAACCTGCAA
>CAJNIZ010009908.1:0-12797 GCA_905231905.1 Symbiodinium pilosum
CTCTTGGGATCTCTTTTGAACTACAGAAATATATGTATACATATATATATATATATATATCGATTTCAAAGTGCCCTGTTCCGCTTAACAATGACAATTAGATGTTCAACTGAGACATCTTCCGCATAGTATTCAGTAAAGCATCACTGGAAATGAGAGCAATAAGTAAAGGACGATTTGAACGTTAATGGTGAACTCCATGAGGAATTCTGTTGGATGTCATTAGCAGGTGTATATGACAAGCTTTTTCAAGATCTCATACTATAACTGTTCTCAACCAGCTCATCTAATAGAATGATGATGTAAAATATCACGAGTCATTCCAAGGTTCAAGGAAGTTAGTTCTATAGTGGGATCTTTATTCTGTTATCTCGTCCATCCTTGCAACAAGCATATGTTTAAAGGACAAACACAAGTGCCTCATTCTCTACAGTGCTTTCAAGAGGATAACGGCAAAGATCGAGAAGGGATTCAGGGCTTCATATATATATATATATGTATTTTTTTTTTGGTGCACCCCCCCAAATGCTCATAGATACCGCGTTCCATAGGGGTTCCAAGCAAAAAGGGTTAGGTATACACCGCAGCAGTGACATTTCAAAGAATCCTTGATACGAAGGCTAAAAGCTATGCCGTACAAATCTGGTAATAAAGATCCTGTAAAGAGAATATGAAAGATAACTACAACGAACAGTCCTTTTTCAAATTCAAAGTTCGATTATGCAAGCATTCATCTGCTATCTTAACATTTGATTTTGTTGGGCTTACTTCTATCATTCTATCGCTTCTGGTAAAACATGCATTAAACACTGTAATTACGTGAAATCCATTGGGATCCCCATCTGGCATCGTAGTGCTCTTATATTCCTTTGCGAATTCAGCCTATATAACTGAATAATGCTTTTACACATATTTCTGCAATACAGTCCAGAATTCAAAATAATTCTCCCTTCTGCTTATGTATGATAAACGAAATGCCGCTCAATAATTTGCTGTAAGAATCACGGCTTACTCAAAGAGATCTCCATTTGAAACGAAGCGGAAGGTCTATCAACAAAGCCAAACGGAAACAAACAAAACATCTTAATCCACGAATTCCCAAACCCTGCAAATACTCTGGGCTTCCTCATATGTGAGATCCATATCACAAATTAAGTGCTCAGTAACCCTTGTGAGAGATCCTCAGTAAATGGCCTTCAATGTAGATCTCCATACAAAAAATAGAAATGAGCAGGATAAGCAGTAGGGCTTTTTTGCGAGAGATCCTCCTTGGGGTTTTGATGGTAATCCTCATTCAGAATATATTCGAATAGAAGATCCAGATGGACCTTAAGGAAGAAAAACGAAAATGTAAGATTAAGGATTTACACGAGAGCCAAAGCTTGCAGAACAAAGTTTAAATTCCTCGTAAACCACGAAACCAGCTTGGGGAATATCCATGGAAGAAGTGAACTATTGCAGTGGAGCTTCCATTCTCCATGTACATGACCATACCTAAAGTAAATCCTGCACTTACTCTATAGGGACTTCTCTGTGGGTTTGTATGAACTTACATAGCCCATGACGTTTTGCCAACGAAGCTTGATATTCTTTTCGAAAGGACCATCTACTTATTAACAACTGCAATCCATGATAGAATCCCACAGATCATAACTTGGCTAGCAGATTTCCGAGTGAAACACAGGTGAATGTATCGAGAAGGCAAGATCACATCCATTTGAACTGCTCGGACTTTTTCAATTAATTCATGAAGGAGGCTGTACATGAATTATTAAGTTGCGTGAAAATTACAAGCAAGGTTATATACATACAGTTAAACACCTCAGGGATATTTAGTACTTTGTTCATTTCATTTTTAAAATACGGGCCAGGTAGACACACTATGATCTATGGCGTTTCCGTTGGGTTCTCATGAAGTACAGGCTTCTAATGGAATCCACCTGTATTGTGATGGAGAAGATGTGGGGATCCTCATTCGAGCTAACAGCTAGAGTCGCAGCAATATATGACAAATCTGTATGAGTAATAAGGTTTTGAAGTTCATTCACAATGGTTGGAACATCAGTTGAACATAGCTAAACACCACACAAAGCTGGGGCCACAAGAGCGTTCCACTCTCTTCTAAAAGGAGCATCTCTGCGAACGTCGCGGAATGTGATTCTAATCAGAACTAGGGATTTCCTTGATTCCATGAAGTAGGCATTATTGCCAGGCTTCACAATATTCTCCCAGCTGAAAATGGAAGCTACAACTACATTATGTAGAGTTTAGCTTGCAGAATACCTGAACCAAAAAAATGTGTAAAAGAATAGATTTTTTACTAGGGTCTGGTCGGTTGTTTTACAGATCTTGGGGGTTTCCGGTTTGGGGGCATTCCGCCAGAAATATGCAGAGTCCAAAGCTCGTCATGACACTAAAGACGTCTTGCATCAAAGGTCAAACAACGCGAAACAACTTTGGACGATTGCCTGAAAGGACAAATTGCAGTCCAAGAAACACAGCAGTATCCAACTGAATCCAACGCGACCGGAAGCTCGGTGTTGCTTGTTTCACGCTTGGCGAGCCAACAGCAGAGGATCTAGTGATTGTGGTTGCTGCTGTCACTGCTGCATCAAATCATTGATGCTGGCTGCGAGCATGCATGTATCAGGCTAAGGCTAAGCCATATCAGACCTAGAACAATATGCTACGCATGATGACAATATGACCACCTTTACCAAATTCATTATGAACTCTACCTTCACTATACAAGCTGTTGCGGGCACTGCTACTTCGATAAATGCTAAAACCCTATTTCAGGACTGCGCTCTGCCAGCAGTTCAAAACTCAGAGCACCCAGTCCTCCAAGCATTTCTGCAGTCCTACTCAGAGAGCATACACAACATGCCTGAGGAGAACCTCGCCATCTACGAACACTGTGCAATACCATGACAGCTCCTAACTTTCAGATCTTCCCAGAAGCCTTCAGAATGTAACGTTTGAACATATGAGAAAGAGAAAGAGAGAGAGAGAGAGAGAGATTCCTCACGTGCAACGCGCGGCAGCAGCCTTTTCTCCGGTGCATGAAGGATGTCAGCAATGGAAGCCGAAACCAGATTGGCGCATGCAGGAGAAACTGCCCTACAGCCTAAGACCTTTAAAGCTTGATAACCTACGGAATAATGCCCGAAAATCTGAGGCTTCACCGGTTAAAGCTGTGATCCGACGCATATACTTAAAGCACAAGTAGGCCGTGAATACCCAAATCACTTTAAAAGTCTGGTGCGGTTGAACATGGGCAGGTTGCCTTGGAAGAATCCGCTCGAATGGCTCGGTGCCATTCAATTTGCGTCACCTGCGTCCCATCCTTGGCACACAGCGCTTGGGACTTCACCTCATGACACGCTGAGCACGGCCTCTGTGGTCTAAAGTAGGGATAACTTCAACCTTTGGCATTTTTGGCTCGAAGAGCTGAATATATGGAGGTAGGCTGGGACGGCTGAATTGCAGGAGAGCTCAAGAATCTCATTGAAACAAGATGATCGGGCTTGTGGACATCAGCTACTTCATCTGAGATGCTAAGCAGGGACTTTCATAGACGCAGGCCAAAGCCCAAAAATCCCCGAACCTATTGTGCCCCTAAACCCCTGAAACCCGGAAACAATAAAATCTTCAACTGAAGCTCCCAGGCGCATAGCCCGCCCCAACCCCCATCATTTCAAAACCCATGGTCCCTTTACATCCGCCAAACCCTAAACCCAAAACCTCTAAATCCACTAGACCCTAAACCCTAAACCCGTAACCATTGACCCTTGAACCCTTAACCCCGAACCCTAAACCCCGAATCCTAAACCCTAAGCCCCCCCCCGCTCGCAGCTGGTTGCTGAGGTCGCGGCCGGCGCCTCCCAAAACTTGGGGAAATGGCGCTCTCCGCCCTTGACGAAGTTTTGTGGCCTGGGTGAGGAGGAGGGTTTGGACAAGATTGCAGGAAGTTTTGATGGTGGTTTAGGGGGGTTGGAATTTAAGATATTCAGGGTTTAGGGTCTAGATGGCTTGGGCTTTGAGGGTTTATAATGGTTTTAGGCTTTAAGGTGCAGGGTTCAGGGCTTAGGGGGCTTTGAATTCCAGCTTGGCCCGGAGTGTATGTTCAGATATGCAGTCGGCCGGGCCACAATCCATCACTACAAAGGCCAAGCCCTAAGCCCCAGACCCTAAACCCAAAATGAAGGCCAGGGAGGCCTCTGCCGTTGAGGGACTAAAACATGACCATCATGATTCTGAGGTCTTCTTGAGGTTTTGTATGACATAACTGTCCAAGGAATCTAGAACCGTATACTCTTGGGAACCAAAGCAACCCTGAACCCTTGACCCTAAACCCTAGACCCTAAACCCTAAACCCTAAATCCCAAACCCTAAATCCCAAACCCTAAATCCCGAACCCTAAACCCTATAAGCTAGGGTAAGTTGGATGGGGCTCGCCTCGGCTTGCTCTGGCACAGAAGAAGCGGCCACTCCAAACAAGGAATTGCCACAGGGTTTTCTGGGTTGCTGTTAGGAAACTTAAATTAAGTTACTATATTGGGGAAACCCTATTATTTACTATATATACCCATTATGGCAACTTAAATTAAATTCCTTAACAGCAACCCAGTTTTGGGTTTAGGGTTTGGGGTTTAGGGCCACAGTCGAAAACGGTTAAGGTTTAGGAATCTTAGGGTTTATAGGTCTAGGGTGTATATAGATTTGAGGGTTAAGTAAGGTTCATAATTAAGGTCCATGGGGTATTTAGGGTTCACTGACTCGGAAGTGCTTTATGCGCAAGAATCCAAAGCAGAATGTTCGAAGTTCAGGGTTACGGTTGGAAAGCGTCACACGTAGGTAGGTCATCGCTCTTGCAGTCTTGTTGTCCCCGCAGAAAACTCCATCCCACCTGCAAAAGCCAAGACAAGCTGCAGGAGCTTTGGCAGATATCTCTGGTGCAGGGGGTCGCCGGTCTGCCGGTCGATCATGAAGAAGCACCTGGTTTCATCCCTGTCGCCTGAAGTTCCCGCAGATGCGGCTGCCAAAAGTCGAACAGGCCTGTTTGGACTTCAATTCTCATACAGAACAGCGTTCCCCTGTGCAAGTCTGAGTGAGTCTGAGTGCTGGGACAAACGTTTAGACTAGCCAACAAGAGTCTGCGGTGTCGGTTCGAGGAAGAATTGTGAAATGGGACGCGTCAAAATCAGGAGATTGCAGGGATGCTGCTCTGCGTGTGTGCTCCAGCTCCTGCTACCTGGGCTGCTTGTTGAGAGAAGCAAGGTACCTGTATCTTGATCCCGACCCAGCCAGTTCCACTATAAGACTGCCCCACACAGTGAAGAGTCTTCAGCTTTTTCTGGCGGGTGGGACTGTTTCATGATTTCGGGATTGCCTAAGGCCGCACATAAGCCTTTATGTTTTTTAGGCCTCTTGCTCAGGTCGTTCTCCGTGAGCACGATGTGGAGGTGCTCCAGTGACTTGGGCAGTGCCTTGCGGCAGCTCGGGGCTTTTTAGGGCTTAGATAATATCCCTGAACAGGATACAAGGGATTACATGGCGGTTGAGGGTTCAAAGGGTGTACTTGCAGCAGCTTTGTGCAAGAACTCATGGCGCCAGGTCCGTGCAATGAAAATCGGATTACTTCCAATCCAACGCTTTGGGGCCTGAGTTTTGGGTGTAGGGGCTGGTTCGGCTGTAGGACAAGGGCTCCAGGACAGATTGAAACAGAGTACCTAGGATCTTGGCCATACCGGCATCCAGTATGTTTCAACCCCTACGCCAATGGCAGGCCTGTAGGCAAACCATCTGTTTCTACCTAAACCCTCTCTCTAGCCTCCCTCTACCCTAAATACCCCATATACCCCTAGTGAAGGGTACAAGGAAGGTCCTGCAAATTCCTGAAAACTTTCGTAACTCAACAATCCCACACCCGTCCAACCTATTTGGCAATTTCTCAGAATAGAGGTAGTCTTAGGGCCCTGGGGACATGTGTACATGTATCGGAGTTGTGTTGGAGCTACTTCGGGAAACTCCCATCTCAAGGGCTCCTGTTGATGGAGGAAATCTTCACCACCAAGTCGGGGCAGTAAAAAAAAAACGTTCCCAAGCTTGGTTTCCTTAACCCAATGTTATCGGCAAACTTCCTCTGACTGGGGGTTTATTCTTCAGGGACGTATCCAAGAGGTTCAGCACATGCTACGACAGTGAACTGTAGCATTGGACTGGTAGCGGTAGAGTGTTACGAGCGGGCGAGTTAAGTTGCTCCACCGTACAGCCTTGGCGGGGGCCATGGGCTTCCGAGGGGTCTCAAGTGCTCAAACGTGTTATCGGTAGGTTATCGGTAGCGTTATCGNNTAAAATCATCACCGGGAAAGGAAAATTCTCTGACCGAGCTACTTATCAAGGAATTGTCCTTATCGGTAATTTTCCTCCGGTTGTCGGTAAAGACTTTTTATGAAAGGGACAAAAACTTAAGGGGCCCACCAATTCTAAGCGAAGAGGCGCGGGTCATTTTACCGTCCTAAGTGCAAACTACTGTACGCCCCAGGACATAGTCTACCGAATGTGGTGCCACACCCGAAGCCCTAAATCCTAAACCCTAAACTTTGAACCCTCAGCCCTAAACCCCATCAACAGAATCAGTGGGCGGAGCCTTTGAGATGGACTCCACGCCCTCGTCACCGATGTGGTTCCCCGGAAGGTCCAGCGTCAACTCGCGGATCTTGCCAACCGCTAGAGTTGCCCAGACCCCACTTTAGGTTTAGGGTTTTAGGGTTTTAGGGGCTAGGGGTTAGGGCATCCAACCCACACCTCGTACTCCACACCTTTGTTTCCAGGGTACCTAACTTTACGACTAATATGTCTTCTTTAGGGAAAGGGTACGTACTCCAAGAGAGGGGTAGGGTATAAGAGTCCAGGCAGAAGGGTGCTACAGAGAGGGCTACATGCAGAAGGATACATTATGTGGGGTCTAGCCACCGCCCTCCAACAACCAATAGGGCTCAAATCTGGGAGTGTCCTTGCCTCCGGGGTCTGAGGTTTGCAGCGCAACGTTTTGGGGCTTGGGATTTTGCGGCTTACAGTTGAGTGGTTTGGGGTTCATGGGAATCCTCTCTGTGTGGAAGAATGGGACAGCTAGCCTTGACCTAAGCAAGCGCCAAAGGGCATTTGGACTTGAAGGAGTATCCTGGTTGGGGTAGGCCTGCAAGTAACCACCTCCGCAAGGGTTAGCATTCAATAAGGGAGCATAATCCCCATATAATATATTCTCTTACCCCCTTTCCATCATCGGTGAGCCTTGGCCGCCCGATCTTCTAAGTAGGATTTAGGGTTCCATGGCTCGCAGCATGCAGAATTTTGGGCAGAAACAAACACGGTGTGCTCTGAGGGTTTCAGCAAGGTGTTGGGACTAGAGTCTAGAGCCCAGCCAGCTTTAAAAGTGGTTCTTCCATCTAATGTTGCAATTAAGCGGACCAAGATAAATACCATAGGACTTGGCATTCTGTTCGAATCCCCAAGCCTGGAGTGGATATTTCTCACATGCAAGATCCGCGTACAAATCTGTCTTTCTAGCTTCTACCACACGACACGATTTAAAGGCATCGAAATGAATAGGTGACCCATAATTGGAGGAACACCCATCTGCCGGCGCCATCAGGCTGAAGTGGCAAGATAGGGAACCAAAGCTAATGTGAATCCCAGTATAAACCCTAAAACATTCCCTAAACTTCGAATTCCTTCGACCGGGATCACAGCCTGCAGAGGAAAAGCTGGCGCTAACATGGCCACGTCTGATGGACCTCAACACGAAACCAGCATCAAGCCTTAACAGGTTGTAAGGCGCATAAGGGTCACATGGTCTACAAGTGTCTGAGGCCTGGGTTGAGGCCGAGAGGTGCTTTGCGAACGTGCGCCATAATTGCATGTTGAGCCATTACATGCCTTGAATGCAGCTGATGGAGGATCGCCAAATAACATAGCGCATCTCATACTTGGCAGATTTGTGTAAGCGGGCATGCTCTAGATACACGCGAGAACTTGCTTGACTATAGCACAACTGGCACATGAAATCCGTCTATTGTCCTGCTGCCGTCTTTCTTGTACCCGGATCTCTATCCCCTTAACCCCAAACATCTAAGCCCTGAACCGAAACCGCCTGCACTCCAACCCTTGCCACCCTCAACCTTAATTAAACCCTATAGACCCCATGCCATTCTCACCGCAAGGGGGTCACATGGCGTTGTTGTTCTTGTTGTTGTTGTTGTTGTTGTCATTGTCATGGTCGTCGTCGTCGTCGTCGTCGTCGTCGTCGTCGTCGTCGTCGTNGTCGTCGTCGTCGTCGTCGTCGTTGTTGTGTCTTTGAGATGCTCCCATGTTATGTGACACCTTGCGGGGTGACGGGCTTGGGGTGAACCGCTTTGCAGTAGTTCTCCAGCTTCCGGCTCCAGGTGGCAACTTTTCAACATTTCCTATTAAGTGGTTCCGAATTTTGAATGCTTAAGGGACCCAATATTCGAGAAGCTGCGGACGTGCAGCTTGCAGAATTTTGAACACACCTGAGTTCAGCTGCTTATGTTCTGTACGCCATATCTGGTGGCGCCCCATGTTGGTTTATGGTGCATCTTCCATAAAAGGTTGTAAATCCAGAGTTCCAGCGGGAGTTGGGTCAGGGAAGTTTTCGGTGAGTGTAGCTTAGCCCAATGCTGCTTGGGAGAGTGGTGATGCCAGGGCTGCGGTTT
This sequence comes from Symbiodinium pilosum, assembly GCA_905231905.1. Taxonomy (NCBI): domain Eukaryota; class Dinophyceae; order Suessiales; family Symbiodiniaceae; genus Symbiodinium; species Symbiodinium pilosum. Next base: position 8,739 of record CAJNIZ010009908.1, read on the forward strand.
CGGCTTTGGTCTGATAGTCTGAGGTATGTTGCAAGTTTACCGTGGGCCCTTGACCAAACCAGCAGGGGGAATTTTCGACACATGAGCAATGGCCAAGCGCTTGAATTGCAGCGTGACCTCTTTCGAAGCTCCTTCCGAGCCGCGGCCCTCTGACAGGGAGCCGGCTCTTGGGACCGATTTGCCAGCTGAATCCCCGAACATGCAGCATGCGCAGGAACCGTGCATCCGACAATCGAAAATGGTCATGGTACGGCGGCATACAGCCCATGCACCAAATAGATTTAAATTTTGAATAGATACGCGCCGCCGCAGCTAGTTACTTGGATTGCCTCGTCAAGGAGGCACAGTCACAGCATTATCTTCGGGCACCACATGCGGTTTTGCAAAGCGGTGCCTCCTAAGGTGGCCTCAAGTCGAAAGTCCGTGATACGCACGAATGCCTGCAAGGCTCCCCCGCAAGGCTCCTTCGCAGCATCGTCTAGGACGGTGTTCTACTTGGGCAGCTTCAGAGTGGCCTGTGACAATGGGATAAAACAAGAAAGCATATGGGCTCGTGAACTAATCGCTCGAGTAAGTCGTTTGGACGGGGGACCTCATCTTGCCGCTCCACAGGCTCACATGCCTGTGCCACAGCTACATGAGGAACCCGTCAGGAAAAATTGAAGTCTGAGGCTCACGCGGTATGCGCAGCGCAAACACTAATGAAGACGGAGTCGTCCCATCAAGCAAGCTCCAACCACCCGGAGCGTTTGCACTCCTGAGTCTGGCACAGGCGGTAGCACTCTTCTGCACACCACCCTCGAGACCACATTACCATTTAACAACTTTTCCGCATCACGCTCCAAGGCCACGACTATGAGCTGTGGAGGCAACATCAAAACCTGACAATGAGATCGGCAACGGGAAGTTGCCATCAGCGTGTTGGCACATGTCATCCGCAAACTCTGAATGCCCTCAGATCCAAAAGTAGTCATACAACATGGCGGCAATCTGGAAACTGGTGCTAAGGGATGTGGGCTTTATCCAATGCAGCGGCTAAACGGCTGTCCTTCAGTTCTGCAGTGTCAACCGCACGGCATTCAGCTGCACGCGGGATCTGTCAAGAAGAGACTGGACAAACAGCTAGCAGCCTTCATCCTGGCGCCGGCTAAAATCATGCAAATGACTCATGCTTTCTGCACAGAGTTGTGTCTATCTGGGACCATGGACGAGAGAAAACCCCACCGGCCCTTTTCAGCGGATCTCTGCTTGCAGGGTCAGGGGTACCTGATGAGTACACTTTTAATCTAGAACTCCTTCATTCCTTTCAAGTCGCCCTGGCTCAAGTACAGTTTATGTACGTCGATTGATTAGGCTTTCACGCCTCGAAAGCAGTGCATGACAAAGAAGAATGGCAGCCGTAACAGAAATGACGACAGCAACATTCTTCCTCTTCCAAAGGAACATGCTTGCAGAATCATGCGAATTCTCATTAACAGACCCAAGCTGCGCCGATGACACGGAGCCTTTGAGCAACAGCATGGTTCTGGGTCTGCGGGTATCGTGTGGTGAAAGAACGCCACGAAGAGGTCGCTCGCGGGAGTGCAAAGTAGCACTACAGCCACTGACAGCCACTACTGGTGCATAAGCTTTGCAAGGCAACAACATGGAAGTGCGATACGTGTAGTCAGCTGACCATCCCATGCCAAAATCCATCTTTTGAGCAAAGAGACGTAGGGACCGGTTCAGGTTTGAATCATCAAGTGATGGATTTCGGGCATCAATCTAGCAGCTAAAGTCTAAATACTAAGTCAGGAACAAGACACGAAAGTTGCAGAACTGGTTTGTCTGCAAAATTCGGTCTCGTCCGCAGAAACATGCTTGCAGAACCATGCGAATCCTCATTAACAGACCCAAGCTGTGCTGATGACACAGAGCCTTAAAGGATATGGAAAACTCACCTTTGAGCAACTGTATGGTTATGGGTCTGCATGTACCGCGTGGCGAAAGAAAGCCACGAAGAGGTCGCTCGCCGGAGTGCAAAAACGCACTACGGCCACTACTGGTTCATAAGCTTTGCAGGGCGACAGCATGAAAGTGTGACACGTATATACAGCTGACCATACGTTCCCTAAATCCATCCTTTGAGAAGAGGAGACGTTACGGGACCGAGTAAAGTACAATGAATTTCAGGCATCAGTCTAGCAGCTGAAGACTAAGTCGGGGTCCCGGGCAACTTGCTAAGGACACTTAGAATCTAGAACTCCCCCAAGGCAGTCGATGACCACAGCCATCCCCATTCTCAACCTATCTTTTAAGTCGCCCTCGCCCAAATACAGTTTGAATACGTCCATTGAGTAGGCTGTCACACCTCGGAAGCTGCGCATGACAAATTTGAACAGCAGCCGTAACTGTAACGGCAATGCCGACAGCGACATCCTTCCTCCTCCAAAGACATGCGAATCCGAATTAGCAGACCCAAGCTGCGCCAATGACACAAAGCCTTAAAGGAAAACATGGAAAAGCTACCTTTGAGCCACGGCATGTATATGGGTCTGCGGGTACCGTGTGGAGAAAGAACGCCACGCAGAAGTCACTTGCAAATCATGAAATGTGATACGTTCAGCTGACCATCCGATCCCAAAATCCATCCTTTGAGCAGAGAGACATCACGGGACCGATTCGGATTTGAACCAGCAAGTGATGGATTTCGGGCATCAATCTAGCAGCTAAGGTCTAAAGACTAAGTCGGCAAAACAAGACTCTAACAAAACACACCAGTTACAGAACTATAGTTTGTCTGCAAAATTCGGTCTCGTCCAAAAAAAACATGCTTGCAGAACCATGCGAGTCCTCATTAACAGACCCAATCTGTGCCGATCACACAAAGCTTTCAACTATATAAAAAACCTATGTTTGAGCAAGAGCATGTTTATGGGTCTGCGGGTATCGTGTGGCGAAAGAACGCAACGAACAGGTTGCCTGCCGGAGTGCAAAGTAGCACTACAGCCACTACTGGTGCATTTGCAAAGGCAACAACATGGAAGTCGATACGTGTATTCAGCTGACCATCCCATGCCAAAATCCATCCTTCGAGCAAAGAAACGTCGCGGGAGAAATTTCGGTTTGAGCCATCAAGTGATGGATTTCAGGCATCAATCTATCAGCCAAAGTCCAAAGACTATGTCGGCAACAAGACACGAAAGTTGCAGAACTGGTTTGTCTGCAACATTCTTCCTCATCATCCAAAGAAACATGCTTGCAGAACCATGCGAATCCTCATTAACAGACCCAATCTGCGCCGATCACACAAGGCCGTAAAGATTGTGGAAAACCTACCTTTGAGCAACAGCATGTTTATGGGTCTGCGGGTACCGTGTGGCGAAAGAACGCCACGCAGAGATCACTCGCCATTGCGCAAAGAAACACTGCGGCACTGTTGGTGCATAAGCTTTGCAAGGCGACAACATGAAAGTATGATACATGTATTCAGCTGACCATCCCATGCCAAAATCCATCTTTTGAGCAAAGAGACGTAGGGACCGGTTCAGGTTTGAATCATCAAGTGATGGATTTCGGGCATCAATCTAGCAGCTAAAGTCTAAATACTAAGTCAGGAACAAGACACGAAAGTTGCAGAAATGGTTTGTCTGCAAAATTCGGTCTCGTCCGCAGAAACATGCTTGCAGAACCACGCGAATCCTCATTAACAGACCCAATCTGCGCCGATCAACAAAGCTTTAAACTATATAAAAAACCTATCTTTGAGCAAGAGCATGTTTATGGGTCTGCGGGTATCGTGTGGCGAAAGAACGCAACGAACAGGTTGCCTGCCGGAGTGCAAAGTAGCACTACAGTCACTTCTGGTGCATAAGCTTTGCAAGGCAACAACATGGAAGTGCGATACGTGTATTCAGCTGACCATCCCATGCCAAAATCCATCCTTCGAGCAAAGAAACGTCGCGGGAGAAATTTCGGTTTGAGCCATCAAGTGATGGATTCCAGGCATCAATCTTGCAGCTAAAGACTAAGTCGGTAACAAGACACGACAGTCCCAGAACTGCTTTGGCTGTTGGATTC